>JAMWET010001413.1:0-19016 GCA_024036415.1 Prochilodus magdalenae | reverse complement strand
GACTCACATGTTGTCAACTCACTGCCGATCACCGCTTCGCTAGCATGCTAAGCGCCCTCCCACAGTTTTCCAAGTTGCCCATCGAGATAAGGTATGCTCGCAAATGGTACCCCCTAGATGACATCACAGACAGATGGACTGGTAGCCACAGAATGAGACAGTGATATGCACACAATCGCTAAGCCTATTCGGGGTATACCCGTGCATGATTCCTTCTTATGACACGTTGAGAACAGACTCGAGAATTTTGTCGTGTGACCCTCCCCTCGACCCCCGGACAGTTCGTACACAGCATCTCTGTATGTCGTGAATAAACATACAAACACAAACGTGCTGAAAACCTCGTCTCCCCGCTTAATTGTATTTTAGCTTGGGTACGTGTGTTACGGTGTATCCTGCTGTTAAAGATAAAGAAATCGCCATTTGATGTGCATGCCCCCCCCCCCCCCCCCCCAAAAAAAGTGTTGCGTCCCGTATTGATTTGTTCCGTATTTCCATAAATGTTCACTACACATGTCTGTCACACACATGAACACTAAATCTAACAATAATGATCAAACTATATACAACCCTCTCCTGGCTCCTCTCCTCGGTGTGTCTGTGCCTGGCTTCTTGCATGTGGTGCTTTCAGGGTTGCCTAGGGCCAGACCCCACACACTGATGCTGATCACAAACCTTGTGCCTTTTAAAAATGTCCATTGCACATGATACTCCTCCACTTCCTCAATTCTCTTTCAGAAAACACTTGCAAAAGTACAGAAGTGCCCTTGTTAATAGAAGTGCCAGTTTCTGATGATCCCATCACTGCTGAGGGACTGAATACGCAGATTAATTAACTGCACTTTGTAAGAGAATGTGTTTATTGGAAAGCACTTTAAGCTTTAAGTATGAACTAATTTACGGTGGCCTGAGAAAGCCCAAATGCACTTGCAATGTTAAAGCTCGCGCTGGCAAAGTCTCAAAACCAACAAGCATCAAATGACCCGACTTGCACAGCATTAGTCCAAACCACGGCACAAGATCTGAAAAACAAGCATCAAAATCAGAACCCGCTTGCCAAGCATCAACGAACTCTGCTGCAAAGTCTCAAACACATACAGCTTCCAAAACACAATGCAGAACGCTCAAAAAACACAACAGAAGGTTTCCGAGGGACACTGAAAGAGGACGGAACCATTGTGAGAGCGGGCTGCATGTACCCTGAACGTAGAGTAAAACGAGTTCCAGTAAAAGTTTGATCTGTGTATTAATGAATATTCAGGCGGGTTGTGCATTGGGTTCTCGTGTTTACATTTCTCGACGTCCAGGTCCACGCAGCCCGCTCTCAAATGGGTCCGTCCACTTTCAGTGTTCCTCAGAAACACTTCCTCGTGTTCTGAGGCTTTTTGCATGTGTGTTAGAAGCTGCGTGTGTTGTCAGTGTTTGCTGGGCGTTTGAGACTTTGCGGCGCGTTCGGTTGATGGTTTGCGAGCGCTCTCATTTTGATGCTCGTGTTTTCAGACCTTGCAGCGCGTTTGGCTAATGTTGTGCCAGTCGTGTCATTTTGATGTATGTGTTTTGAGACTTTGCAGCACGTTTTTAACTTGCAGTGCTTTGGGATTTCTCGGCCACCGTACTAATTGCCTTCTTGATCACCCCTTCACTAAAACAACACTGTGTATTACAACACTGTGTATTACAACACTGTGTTAAACATGTATCACACCCCATCATCAAAGTAACAGCTCCTACTAGAAGGAGGTGTGGGACTGCAGGTGTGTTGGGAAGGAAGATAATGGATACCAGGATCAATAACTGGTGATAAATGTAGACTGATATGATCAATATTTATTGAGCTACACATACAGAAGTCTGTCTCTCAATATGGCGTCGGGCCGCCGTGTTTGCTAACCCAACACGCCAGACGTCTCGGTATGGAGCTGTAGAGGTTTCTAATGGAGTCCTGTGATAATCCATCTCCTATTAACTCTTCAGTATCCACTATGAATTATTCGTCATCTATTATGAATAATTCAACATCTACTATGAATTTTCTCCCAAGCACTGTTCCAAAACACTTACAGAGAGCATTTAATAGAAGAGCTGATCACAGAGCTGAACACCAACCTGTAACCTTGTTGCTGGCATCACATAAAAATAGTCATTTATATATCGGCAGTGTATCAAATACTTAGTTGCCCCACATCAGATTTTGCTAGTTTTCCCACCTACAGCAAATGGAGAGGTCTGTAATTATTATCGTGGGTACACTTCAACTGTGAGAGACAGAATCTAAAAAAAAAACAAATTCTGAAAATCACATTGTATGATATTTAAATAATTCATTTGCATTTTATTGCCTGAAATAGAAATATGATACAAAAGAAAAACAGAACTTAATATCTGGTACAGAAACCTTTGTTTGCAGTTACAGAGGTCAGAAGTCTCCACACACTGCAGCAGGGACTTTGTCCCACTCCTCCATACAGACCTTCTCCAGATCTTTCAGGTTTTGGGGCTGTCACAGGGCAACATCATGTTCCAGCTCCCTCCAAAGATGTGCTATTGGGTTCAGGTCTGGAGACTGGCTAGGCTTGTTGGGGCAGTGCTCTTGGGGTTGTCCTCATCCTTCTTCTTCCTCCAAACACGGCGAGTGGAGTTTATACCAAAAAGCTCTATTTCGGTCTCATCTGACCACATGAGGTTAAAGGTCATCCTGAAAAGTAATTTGGCCACAGGATGAATAAAGGTCCTGCTGCTAAAGTCTGGCATAAGAAGACGGGAGATAACTATGTAAGTCACACAAACAGTCGTTTTGCCAATTCAGTGTCCGTCAAAAAAGAACCAAGCTTTCATGGGAGGGGCCGGGAGAAGCACTGTGAGGCCTTTAGGGCCGTTTTCACCCTTATGTCTTTTACACACAGAGGAATTTGTGTTCTGCGTTTAACACATCCGTGAAGTAAAGCTATATTACTGCGTATGTTATAGTTTTGGTGTCCGTAGTTCTGGTTTAATGAAGATCTGGTCTCTTTCAGGATGTTAAAGCGTTCCAGCAGCCCTGTCTGTATGAAGAATATAACCCAGTGTACACAAGGTTAAGGGTCGTCTTAAAACATCTGGTGATTTTGAACTAACGCACTAGGTTTGAGAAGAGTTTCCCCAAAAACCATCGTTGCGAACTCTCTGCTCAGGGGCTAACGTTTTCCCAAAAATAGGACCATCGTTGCTAAGACTATGTGTAGCACTTTACATAGTTGGAACGACACAGCTGCGACGCAAGTGTTTTCCCAAACCATGGTTTCAAACTACTGTGGGTACTAACAAAGTACGATTCAATAGCTTTCCGGGGAAACGGTCGTAACTTCAGTGATGTTTGTTAGTTTAACGATGCATCGTCCCATGTTTAGTTCAGTGCTAACCCTCCCGTCGTTGGTACGGAAACGGACCACATCCCAGGTCCGGTTTTCCAAATTACAGGAAAATACAAGCTGAGTAACACTGCAAACACTGAGCACGCGGAACACACACACACAACACCAGATGTTGGAGATTCCATGTTCCTCAAAAAGCAAGAGTTTCATCCTCTTTTAGACACAAGTAACTCGCTTTTTGTTTTGGTTTTTTGAGGACGGAGAAGAAAATCTTCCTCCGTGTTCCTGAAAGTTTAAATCGCTGTATATATGACTTGACCTCCAGAGAACCTGAGCAGCACTCCTTCATCACCAGACACTCTGTAAAGAGTTAACAAATTAAAACCCGTAACAGCTTTAAACACACGAGGTGAATCATTAATGTTTGTGCTTAATAATATTTACAGCATTAATAAATAAACCATAATATAATCATTTCATAACTTCTGTCCTATTAAAAATGTAAATACAAATGGAAATGCAGTCCGTCATTTAAAACTCAATAATTTAATAGACAAAATATGCAAATAGAATATATCAAAGGTTTAAAACTGAAAAACCTGTTCTGTTTGTATGTTTGTTGTTTTTTTTTTGCTAAACAGGTCAAGTAAGGTGATATGGGGGGTATAAAGCCACCTCCCAGAGAGGTGGATGTCTATAGGAGGTTAAAAGATCGGGAATAGTTAACCACTTGTGAAAGACTGCACCCTTCAAATACAGCAGCAATTCAGGAAGAGCCTACTACACAAAACAGATGTGTGCGGTAACGTCTAGACTTTGATAGTGAAGATGTTTTTTAAAACAGGGTGGGGAAATAAACCTGTGTAAGATGAGGTCCAAAGGTCCATACTGAAACATCTGTGATTTTAGGGCCACCAGGTTGATCGATTAAAGGTTACTGCTCAGTTCTGGCCCTAGCAGCTTGGAGGTAGCTGCTTACCGTAGTATCTATGCTTTAGCAGGCTCAGATTTCAGTGTTCAGTGCTCCTGTGTTCCAGTGTATCCAGTGTTTCAGTCTATTACAGGTCACACGCAGCTGCTTGTTTTTGATTTTAGGCAAGTAGTGGAAAACCTCCTGACCACAGGAACACCAGCACCCGGATGTGAAACTGGAAACACCATCACTGTGTATCGGACTTCACCTCCAGAACCTGACTTTATGTACAAGATGATTAATTCATTCCTAACCAGCTTGTTGGTGTAACATTCATCTGTAAATGTGTTTGTGCTGAACAGGATTTACAGCATTAATAAATAAACCAAACTTAATAATTATACTCTGCTTGTACTCACAGATATGGTTGGTGTAAGAAGACATGGACAATACCAAAAACCCTGTTTCCAAACCACGCTGTAGAGGCTTTGTTTCGGTGCTCCGTTATACGTACAGCTTCCTATGTGATGGAATGACTGTGAATAACGGTGGATATTTTCCTTACTAAGATCCGTGTCTGCTGGTGTGCCTGAGATTGGGTGGGGTTAGAAATCTGCGTTTTGAGGTACCTTATCCATTGTTTTATGGCAGTGTAGCACATTTTTTGGGTATAACTTAAAGAATGTGTGATTAGGTTTGGGTACAGAACACGGTCGTCCACTTCCAGACAACCGATACGATTAAAGAGCTGGTTATCGGTCTAGTCACTGGGGACTTCTAGCTTAGAGGTTCCGTACACTGTTTTAGCCAGTGAGTGTTGAGGTTTAATTTTAAATTACTCTGTAATAAGTGCCTTTAAATCAGGTTCTTCACGGGGAGCGTCACCAGTGGAATCGGCCCTAGGTGGCATCCCCAAGTTGTGAAAGTGAAAAAGAGCATTTGGTTAGGAAGTTGACGACGACCAAGGCTTTTTTTTTTTTCGCGCTGTATTTGACTGATTGGGTCACATTTCCCTGTTGGCTTTATCTTCTTTATTTAGTTTCTGTCATGGATTATGTTAATATGATTTGGTTACTTTATTTATTTTTGATGGTTTATATTAGTATATATTGAAATTGTAAAGTTTTGTAAATTGATTATATGATTATTGAGGGACCATTCCCTGAGTGTTTGGGTTATGTTTGATTTTTCTTTTTGTTTATCATTTCAGTGGTGTATTGGCTGTGGCTGAGTGCAGGTGCTAGTAGTATATACTCTGTCTGGTATTAATATTTTTTATATTTGAGAATCTTCCTGGCGCCTGTGGTGTCCCGTTTGACTGGTCACCCTTTGCTGTTTTTCGTCTCTTTCACCCTGGTGGTTGCATCTTTGTAGTGTACAAGGAGTGTGCACTTCTGGAGGTTTAGTAACCTGTGTGTGCATGTGAGTGGAGCTTTTGGGTGTACTGTCTCAGGTGTGTGGAACCACCTGTGCGGGAGAGGTTGTTATTTCTTTGATCAAGAATTGGTCCTGCGCTTGGATCAACACAGCCAACATATCTAACTGTTCTTCTTATTTTTCTCCTTTTTTTTTTTGTTTCTTTGTATTTTGTTTTGGTAGTATCGGAGGGACAAGGCCCTGTGAAGTTTGGATATTCTTTTATAGGTTTTTAAATGATGTATTAAAGTGATAACTGTTATTTTTATTAAATTTGTAAACTGAACTCATTTTCACGTCTTCATCTTTCTAAGCAGACTTGCGGGTCTGCATTACTTCCTGGGGTGAAATTCCCTAGGTGGCGTAGTCGAGTCTTAACTAATACTTGAGTAAGGGCCACAGAAGTTCCTTTAATGCCGAGTGGTGGGCTTACTGTCTGTCAGCTGATTCCATTTAACAGCTGCATAGTAGCAAAGGCTGCCCCTCCATGTTTAGTCTTCATCTTAATCAGGACTAACTGACCTGTCCTGCTCGGCTCACTCTGCTGCATCATATAAGATAAATATGCTGATCCTTAACTATCGCCTCACCACTTGAACACTTCTAGGCAGCATATGTCGTGGCCACTTTGTTCTGCTTATCTGTGTACACAAACGCATTGAGAAAACCAGAACAAGGACACTGAATTCAGCATTTTTGGACAGTTCTAATGTCTATATGGTTCCTCATTCTCCCAGGCTGTTAGAGCAGTCTACACCACAGAGATAGCCGGAGATACATGATCAGTGACCTCATGATTGTACCCGTGTTTCTGAGAGTGACTCCTAACACAACTCAGAATAAACCATTCAACAGAGTGAGTCTAATCTTACTGCAGTCATTTCTGACAGATCTGTTAGACTTTACTCTTAATGAGAGTGTAGCTTTTGTTCAATTCTTTACTGACAGAGAAAAAAATGGATTATAGATACAAATTATTCATTCGCTACGAATAAATTTACCATTCGCTATGAATGAATTACCATTCACTATGTATAAAATTAGCATTCACTATGAATATATTACCATTCACTATGAATAAATTAGCATTCACTATGAAAAATTACCATTCACTATGAATAAATTAGCATTAACCTTGAATAAATTAGCATTCACTATGAATTCCATTCACTATGAAAGTATTACCATCCACTATGAATATATTGCAATTAACTATGAATATTTTACCATTCACTATGAATACATTAGCATTCACTATGAATATATTAGCATTCACTTTGAATAAATTACCATTCACTATGAATATATTAGCATTCACTTTGAATAAAATTACCATTCACTATGAATATATTAGCATTCACTTTGAATAAATTACCATTCACTATACTAAGTAAATTAGCATCCAGTATGAATATATTACCATTTATATAAAACAATTAGCATTCACTATGAATAAATTTGCAGCTACTTTGAATAGATTAACATTTACTTAAATAAATTAACATCCACTATTAATAAATGCCGTTTTTCAACCCCTCCAGATACTGTTTATGCAGTACTGTTAAATCATGTAGGACATTATTAGATAATAAAATAAATATCTATAAATATTAATAAGAATGGGTGAAGTTGTTTCCAGTAGGAGGGAATAAGAGTGAGACGAGTCCGGGCTGTGGTTAATATGTACATGTTTAATGTTGACTGCAGAAGGTGGAGTTATACAGTAGTCTGAAAGCAGAGATTATAATCCAGTGTGCTGATTATAAGGTGCTCTGGATGGACAGAAGTTCTCCTCAACACAGGAACCCAGCAGGTAAAAGTTCTGCACCTAGAACCAGATCCCTCTCATCTGTACAGTAAACTGATTATTCCAGCGTTCTCACCCGGCCTACACGCAGGACATCACTGAACCACAGCTGCATTCAATCAAATCATCACTAAAACAACAAGCAGGAGGGAACAGAACAGGGTTAGACCAGAGAGAGCGGAGATCTTCCGGTCTGCGGCGTCCACTCCGGAACGTCTCTTCAGAAACAATAAGTTAGACAAATAAAGATTCCTTAACACATCAGAGCCGGATAAATCAGAAGCGTTAACTCAGCGCCACCCGGATACAGGATCATAGTGCACAAAGGAAATGTCATATATTAAAATCAGACATAAAGGAATAGAAAGGAATGTCCATTCAACAGACCTCCAGATCTGGGCAGTAGTTTAAAGCTGTACACACGCTTCCGAATATTTACACAACCCAACACACACGACCGAAACGCTCCAACACCTTCTGCACACGACCCTAAACCACATCCTCACCAGCTCTCCACACTTACTCCATCACACAGAACCTCCTCCTCTCTCCATCCTACAAAGCTAACGCTGGCTTCTCATCCCAACTTCCCGTTCCACCTTAAGTGCAGCAGCAGGTGCCTGTAACTGCTGCTCCATTTAAGATGGAGCCCCACCAGAAAACGTTCAGGTACCACAGTGTAACTGCTGCTCCATTTAAAGTGGATTGGGAAATTCATTTCACTGTTTAAGGTGGAATGGGGAATTCATTTAAGGTGGAATGGGATATTTGAATAAGCAGCTAGTGAATTTTACTATTCCTCATTCCTCTCCTTGTGTCCTTCTTTCTCTTCTTTGTCCATCCTTATTGTCCATCCTTACTTCCTTTTTACATAATTCTACCACATTCTTTTCATTCTGTCTCTAGAAGCTCTCTCTTCCTGTTCTCCTCTCGGTGTAGAGCTCCACCTAGTGGCTCCAGCCAGCCGGCTCCCACTGAGGACCATTTCCATGCAGTATGTGGACGCAGAAGCAGCAGCTCTCTCCGCCACCTGCTGGACAACAGAGGGACATTCAGGAAGGTGAGTTCAGGAGCTTCATTCATATTTTCATTAAGAAGGTTTATTTATATATACAGCGGCTGAATGAACCAAACCAGGAGGTGCTGTTAATATGCAGAGGCCTTTTTTAGTTTGTCTTTAATGGTTTAAAGAAAAATGATCAATTTTAGTAGTTGAGTAGTCATCTGTATATTTACACTTAATTTTTATTATTTTATTTTTGTTTTTCTATTATGTATACATTATTATTTTTATTATTATTTATATTTATATATATATTTATTTATTTTTTTTAAATATATAGAGCACTAGTTTGAGATTATATATAATGTTTTTCTCTTTGTATTATATATATGTAATATATTTAATTTATTACTATTAATAAATTTAAAATATTTTTATTTGATAATTTAAGCACTAGTTTTAGTTTATATGTTATTTTAAAATTATAAATAGTTATACCTTTTCTATATTATATATATATATATATATATATATATATACAGTGGGGAAAATAAGTATTTAGTCAGTCACCAATTGTGCAAGTTGTCCCACTTAAAAAGATGAGAGAGGCCTGTAATTGACATCATAGGTAGACCTCAACTATGAGAGACAAAATGTGGAAAAAAATTGAGAAAGTCATTTTGTCTGATTTTTAAAGAATTTATTTGCAAATAATGGTGGAAAATAAGTATTTGGTCAATAACAAACAAGCAAGATTTCTGGCTGTCACAGACCTGTAACTTCTTTTTTAAGAGGCTCCTCTTTCCCCCACTCATTACCTGTATTAATGGCACCTGTTTGAAGTCGTTAACAGTATAAAAGACACCTGCCTACAACCTCAAACACTCACACTCCAAACTCCACTATGGTGAAGACGAAAGAAGCTGTCGGAGGACACCAGAAACCGAATTGTAGACCTGCACCAGGCTGGGAAGACTGAATCTGCAATAGGCAAGCAGCTTGATGTGAAGAAATCTACTGTGGGAGCAATAATCAGAAAAAATGGAAGACCTACAAGACCACTACTAATCTCCCTCGATCTGGGGCTCCACGCAAGATCTCAGCCCGTGGGGTCAAAAATGATCACAAGAACGGTAAGGAAAAATCCCAGAACCACAAGGGGGGATCTAGTGAAATGACCTGCAGGAAGCTGGGACCAACGTTACAAAGGCTACCATCAGCAACACACTACGACGCCAGGACTCAGATCTTGCAGTGCCAGACGTGTCCCCCTGCACTAAGCCAGTCCATATCCAGGCACGTCTGAAGTTTGCTAGAGAGCATTTGGATGTTCCAGAAGAGTATTGGGAGAATGTCATATGGTCAGATGAAACCAAAGTAGAACTATTTGGTAAAAAACACAACTCGTCGTGTTTGGAGGAAAGTGAATGTGGAGTTGCATCCAAAGAACACCATACCAACTGTGAAGCATGGGGGTGGCAACATCATGCTTTGGGCTGTTTCTCTGCAAAGGGACCAGGTACGACTGGTCCGTGTACATGAAAGAATGAATGGGGCCATGTATTGTGAGATTTTGGGTGCAAACCTCCTTCCATCAGCAAGGGCAATGAAGATGAAACGTGGCTGGGTCTTTCAGCATGACAATGATCCCAAGCACACTGCCAGGGCAACAAAGGAGTGGCTTCGTAAGAAAACATTTCAAAGTCCTGGAGTGGCCTAGCCAGTCTCCCGATCTCAACCCCATCAAAAACCTTTGGAGGGAGTTGAAAGTCCGTGTTGCCCGCCGACAGCCCCAAAACATCACTGCTCTAGAGGAGATCTGCATGGAGGAATGGGCCAACATACCAGCAACAGTGTGTGCCAACCTTGTGAAGACTTACAGAAAACGTTTGACCTCTGTCATTGCCAACAAAGGATATACAACAAAGTATTGAGATGAACTTTTGTTATTGACCAAATACTTATTTTCCACCATTATTTGCAAATAAATTCTTTAAAAATCAGACAAAATGACTTTCTCAATTTTTTTCCACATTTTGTCTCTCATAGTTGAGGTCTACCTATGATGTCAATTACAGGCCTCTCTCATCTTTTTAAGTGGGACAACTTGCACAATTGGTGACTGACTAAATACTTATTTTCCCCACTGTATATATATATATATATATATATATATATATATATATATATATATATATATATATATATATGTATAATTATTTATAATTTTAAAATACATTTTTTCTAGATAATTTAAGCACTACTTTTATTTTGGAAATACACACATATATATTATATATAATATGTGTAATATATATATATATATATATATATATATATATATATATATATATATAATAATAAACATAATATATCAAACTATATTAAAAAATAATTATAATTATTTACCAATTAAAAATTATTTTCCCTAAATAATTTAAGCATTAGTTTATCACTTTGCTTTCCATTCTTTTAAGCAAAACCGTATGGGGAAAAATATATTCCAAATTATTCCAAATCTATGTAGTTCTGTGATATGTATATTTTTAAATGTATTAAAACCGTCTTTCCTGTTTATAATGTTAAATACATTTTTTAAATGCATGTCATTTTGTTTTTTTTGTTTTTTATGGGAGTATACATGACCTGGATGAACAGCACTGACTGCTGTGTTGTGAACTGTGCTTTGTATTAACCAGTGTAATTAGAAAGGGTTCACACACAGCACACGTCTAATAAACGAGATATTAATACTGCATATTACAGCAGCTATACTTACAGCAGCTGCGTTCGCCAGGCTAAAGTTCATCTGCCAAAACTTCAAATTAGGATATGAAATAGAAATTAATTTTAAAGGCTATTCTATACATTTTAGCATCAATTTGATACATACATTTGCACAGATTTATTTCTGTATAGCACATATATAACATTTCCCCATACGGAGGTTAATCAGGTGTGGATTGGAACTGTGAAATTAAGTCTAATTTTTATAATCAGATTTTTAACATGGGTTATTCCAGAGCACTTCCTCCTCCTGTGGTTCTATTAAACCGCATCACTGTGACAGAAGCAGCTCTATTAGAGAGTCTTCCCAGGCGTGGTGGTGGTGATAGGAACCAGGGTTCTCCATGTCTAGAACACATTTAGACACTTTACTGACTGTCTAAACCTCCAGTGAACCTACACGTGTCCTTTGAGTGATATATGGAATGTTGATGATGAAAACCTGGAAAACCTGGAAATACTAAGTTCCTTTGGGGGACTATTTTTTCCCTCACAGCGCCCTGCAGCATGTATCCCTCCACCATGAATGGAGTCTAAGACTGATATTGTGCCGCTGTTGCACATTACTGTACCACACCGGTTCCCAATCCTGGAGACACCCAGCCCTGCACATCTCCCTGATTCAACTAATCAGCCTCTAACTGTGAGAAGCTGCTGCTTAGTCTGTCTTCTATGTGGGTGTCTTAATCTGTCTCATCTGTGCCATTAGCTGGCTGGGGTAATAACCCGCTGGGGCTCCAAAGCTGATATGATTAGAGATGTGGGTAAGGGGTATAAACCCACCAGTGTTGGTCTGACTGTGGCTGAAATACGGAGCATAAAGACAATGAGGAGGAGAACCATATAGAACCATATAGAACCATCCATAGTAGACTCTCACAGTGATCAGTCTAGTGGCAGGTCTGTAAAACTTACACTGTTTATTTACACCATAGATATTTTTATTTTTCCCTTTATTGATTTTACATCCTGGTACTTTTCTGGGACGTGTACATCAGTTACTGTATTGTTCTGTTTCCCACTCAGCACAGAGCTCCATATATGAAATACCTTATTTTTAACCTTATAATTATAATTTAATCTTTAGTGTGTGCAGGAATGTTTCCGTTTCTGATCTTAAATGGAAAATGGAACGTTAATAATCAATAACTAAACACAGACACAAACCTGAAGGTGGACTATTGATTAATCTCTCTTATCAGGTATCTATCCATGTATTTAGTCTCTAGTTAGTACTAATGCTACAGTCTGGTAGGTGGGGTGGACCACTAAGATGCCCAGGAGGCCTGAATGCTCACTATCTGTCTGCCTGGTAGCAGTCAGAGGAAAAATGTCCAATAGCGCCCCCTAGTGACGAGAACCGGAAGCTCTGCAGGAAGTGGAGACAACACAGAGTCTTCAAGATTCACCCGTTTATTATCATACACACAGAGAAACACCAGCTACACCGCACACTGGAACTCTGCACTACAGGGACTAACAGTTACAGTACCAAGTACTAGCCTGGACAGACATGACCACAGCATGATGGCTATTCAGTGTAATTCACTAGTTTGAACAGTAGAGGTCACTATTAACCAGAACATTGACCGACCCCAGGTTATAACATAAAAATATAATATTCATTCAGGATTCAGTAGCTTATTATACGTACAGAGAAACATGCAGCTACACCGTACAACGTAATTCCATATATTCCCTCCTGGACTACAGTACTAACAGTTTAATATTGAAGCACAGAATATATACATATATACTTATATATATACACACATAAACATATATATACAAATTACTAAAATACACAATATATATATGCTACATACAATATACAGTCTGGGCAAAAAGCTATAGGAGCAGATCACATGTACAGTATGCGATATCAGTGTAAATGACAGGACTGTGCAATATCAGATAAAAGTATCTGTAGCAGCTCCAGTATCTTTATTAAAGATATAGATCATACACAGAGTGTACATCATGCAGTTTAATAATAATACTGGTGAAGTGTCTGGTTTTACACTCTATGTAATATTCAGGTATGAGGAATCTGGAGTTTCCCATATGTCCCTTTCTATGGTTATGGTATGTTTAAGAGGAGGCCACTCTCTTCTGCTCTCTCTGAGCTCCAGGGAGATCAGATCATGTCCATATAAGGGCCGGGTGTTTTATATGTTGTATGAAAATAACCAGCCTATAAAGTGTGTTTTTGGGCTGGACAGTCAGGCAGACCCCGAGCAGCCCAGGGTGCTCAGTTGGACACTGGTGTTATATTATAATAGACGGAGTCAGCGGAGACTTTCTTCTTCTTCACCATCTTCACATCGTCTCTCTGTAAATAAACCCTGGATACACGCCATTACAGTGTTACTGTAGCTCCTTGATCCTCCTGTGTGGTGGTGGAGGGCTGTGGTTCTGTAGTAGATGGTGAATTAAAATGAGAAGGTACAGACAGAGATCGTCTTCTTCTGATCCTTTGGGGCTCCTCGTGATTGACAGATGAGTTTTTTTGTTGCTCAGGTTTGGGAAGTCCAGCAGGACCTTCAGCTGGGCTCCAGCTGGACTGAACCGGCCTGAGATGAACCATCTTTAACAGGAGCTGTGTCACCAACAGATCTCCTTTAGAGTCTAAAAGAGTTGGTGGTCTCTGGAGTCTGCTGTTCTCCTTCAGTGTCTATTCAGGTCTGTGGTAGGTGGTATAGTGGTGGCTCTGGTGGTCCAGCAGGTCTCAGATATGGTGGGAGTTGTAGACGGCCTGCAGGGGAAGAAACCAAACAGACTGTCATCCAGTCACACTTAATATACGAACCAGTGTATATAAATATGACTTATTCCAGAACCAGTTCAGCACGAGGACACCCTCACTACACTGCACAGTGTCGATCACAGATACAGGTCTAGCAGCTGAACTGGTTCTACACAATCAGAAGAGAACCTGCACACGAGGAGTTTCTGAATTAGTGTAGAATTTCTAATTAACAGTGGAGTTTAAATACGGTCTAGATTATTCTGCACGTACCACACAGAACATTAATCTAGTACACGGTGAGCAGTGTAAAAGCACTGTCCTGTTTGAGAGTCTCTCTGTAGGAGTAATAAAGTTCAGACTTACTGTAAGAGGAGACTCCAGAGAGGAGCAGCAGGAGGAGGAACAGTGGGGTTGGAGAGTTCTCTGTATTTATCATATCACCCCTCGGGATCTGCAGCTGGTCCTGAACTGAATCCGCTCTGTTAGTCCCTTCAGCTGAACTACTGTACTGAGAGCTCGCTGGGCTCCAACAGCCTTTATATAGCTTACTGAACACACCTCCGTAAACCCCGCCCACATACCACGGTCTCCCAGGGTAACACATCAAACACTGAGCAGCAGGTTGAACAAACCTGGCACAGACCGGTTCATACAGAACACTCTCAGAGACCCTCACACCGATACGGATCCGAACAGAACCGCCAGATTCCGGTG
Organism: Prochilodus magdalenae; assembly: GCA_024036415.1. Classification (NCBI taxonomy): domain Eukaryota; kingdom Metazoa; phylum Chordata; class Actinopteri; order Characiformes; family Prochilodontidae; genus Prochilodus; species Prochilodus magdalenae. The sequence goes on along the minus strand of JAMWET010001413.1, from coordinate 4,277 downwards.
TAAAGGGCAGAAAGCCCCGGATGTGGCTCGAGTCTCTGTGTGTAAGGGGGCTGTCAGGTGATGAGTGTTTTGCGCGCGCGCTGAAACCACATTAAAACATGGTCCCTGTAGATCAGCAGCACATTTAACCCCCCTATAGAGTTTAGAGAACTACAGGAATCTCACTACAGGAATCTCAGTGTTTACATTAATGTGTTAGTCTGATTATCACCTCTCACCTGAATCACTGATCTTAATGACTCATCAGGACCCTCAACATTCACTCAGGCCTGTTACCTGAACACCTTCACCATCCTGAAACACCTGGAGCATTCCACAATTTCCTTTATTAGTGACACCCAACACTGTTCTTATCCGACAGTGTATTCCTCTTACTTCTTCCTCTTCCTCTTCTTTTTCTTCTTCCTCCTCCTCTTCCTCTTCCTCTCCTCCTGCTCTTCTTCTCCCTCTCCTCCTCCTCTTCTTCTTCCTTTTTTTCTTCTTCCTCCTCCTCTTCCTCCTCTTCTTCCTCTCCTCCTCTTGCTCTTATTTTTCTTCTTCGTCCTCCTCTTCTTCTTCTCCCTCTCCTCCTCTTCTTTTTCTTCTTCCTCCTCTTCTTTTTCTTCCTATTCTTCTTCCTCCTCTCCTCCTGCTCCTCTTCTTCTTCCTATTCCTCTTCCTCTCCTCCTCCTCTTCTTTTTCTTCCCCCTTCTTCTTCCTCTCCTTCTTCTCTTCTTTTTCTTCTTTATCTTCTTCTTTCACTTTCACCCAATTCCATAAAAGGAATGCACGGTCCGGGTTACTCTGTGTCCTTTATGTAATCTCTGCTGTGAGATGGGTGCGGCTTGTTCCAGGCTTCCCTCTGGTGTAAGAGTGAAGTCACGCATAGCGACAGTAGCTGTGTAGTCACGGCAGCAGGAACTCCCTCTATCATTCCAGGCGCTCCTTGTTATTGATTAGAGTTTTTATATATCGTGCACACACACAGACAGAGACACACACACAGATCTACATTTACACAGAACCGTGTGGAGAATCAAACACAGCTTTAATTTTTCTCTGTCGAGTTTTAATATGAGCAGGAACACTCGCTCTGTGGCCGCTAGCATAAGCGCTAATAGCGTTAGCTTCTCCTAGCTGGTCTCCTGATGTAGTAACGCTCTCTACAGAGTAATAACTCTACACATATGGATCAGAACATCATCACACCGTCCTAGTTTACACTCTGGAGCTCTTACTGGAGTATCATAGTGCTGGTGGAACTTCATCTCCATCTGGAGAGTAATGGAGTATAATAGGGTTAGATTCAGCTGCTAATGCTAGCACACAAAGAGGAGCCTCATTGAGGCTAATACAGCTCTACCTGCTTTAGAAAGCTGAAAAACGGAAGTACAGCCTTCATATACTCTGGAATATTTGACTTTACTACCCCAGACACGACGTAATGGGAGTGTTTTAACACCTCAGTGTCACCGACCAACACTGCCCAGCTAACACCCGCCTGTGGCCACTAGGGGTGTAACGATACACTCTTCTCACGATTCGATTTTTTCACGATATTTTTTAAAAATGTGTATTAAGAAAATTATTAATTTTTTCTGAAGTGTAAATAACATAAAACAATGCACATTTCCTTAAAGAAAGACTTCAGTCACCTGCAATTAAAGGTATTTACCAAGAACAGAGGCTTAATATTGTAAACAAAAAGCTCCATTTTGGCTCCAGCATCATCTCTTAGATGTATTAAGAGAATGAAAATGTTTTAAATGATGCTACTGCAACAAAATATGCTACTGTAACAGTACTGTAATGTAACTTACTAACAGGTTGAAAAAATGCTTAGCTAAGTCTTTAAACACACAATCTTTCCTAACCTAGGACACTGACATGTTTTTTTTTTGAGACAACATGTCTATGTTTTCAGGCAGAAGCTGAGATCTTTGAGCGCTTACAATGTCCCCTGCTGCTGAAAACACTCGATCACTTGGAACAGAAGTTGCAGGAACTGACAGACATGCTTTGGCTAGAGGAACGAGCAGTGGATACAACTGTGCATTTTCTTTCCACCACTTTAGAGGACAGCTGTTCAGTGGAATTTCTGCCTCTACCCCACTGTTGGTCTGTGCTGTTGGTGGTTCAGTGAAACAGTCCCCAAGCAGATCTTTTAGTGCTGTCTTCTTCAAAGGTGGTTGTTCCTGATCAGTTCCATGTGCCGTGTTTGTCAGGTTAGTTTTGGGGTCATCATTCGCCATTGCTCCCACCTTTTCTGTTTCTTTTACAGTCTGGGGCATAATAGAGAATAGAGAATTTTAAGCCAAACCCAGCCTGAGGTTGTGTCCCATTTTCACATAAGCCAAGGTGAAAAAATAATCTATTCACAGTTACGATTGCAAGAAGTTAACTATTTGTACATTATAACATAAATATTATCTTATTCTTAGTTGTGTTTGAAACATTAAAATAGACAACGTTGTGCACAGAAAATAAAGTTAAAAATAAATACCTGGTTTGCATTGCAGCTGGAACTGCTTTTTTTCCCCCATGATCCTTTGGAAAACACCCTCCCGGCTGCTCGGGGTGTACATGGGGTAGAGCTCTGCACTCTGGATCCAGTGCTGTGCTGCTCTAGTAGATAATCATGCTCTTCCAGAGGTATCTGCTCGAGATGTTTCTTTCAGTAATGGCCCTCTTAATGTTTAGCCGCGGTGGCAGAAAATCCTCCTTGTGGACCTCCCATGCTCTGCTTATATCATGTGCTGTTCAAGATGAGTGGAGACGGTGGGTTGTTTTTCGTCGGGACAGACCACGGAAGGTCGCTGTTTTCAGAGGTTTCAAAAGTTTCACAATATCCTCGGCATCACTGACGTCGAAACGGTCCAAAGTATCGATGTCACGAGCATTTTGCCGAGTTGCCGTCACGGCTGCTTGTTGTTCCAGATAGCGCTCAAGCATTTCCAGCGAGCTATTCCATCGTGTAATTACATCCATAACGAGTTTGTGCTGTGGGAGCTGCAGTAGTTTCTGTTTAGCCGCCAGCACGGCGGTGGCCATGGCACTTCGGTGGAAGAAGGCGGCTATGCGTCTCACTCGCCCCAGCAATCGACTGACGCGGTTTACACTTAGGACTGCTTGGGAAGCAAGATTTAAAGTGTGGGCAAAACACTTTATGTGTGGTGCAAGCCCAGACTCTTTCACGGCTACGTGTTTGGAGAACAAAACTCGCCATTTTCCACTCACCAGTGATGACATGGGCCGTTATAGTAATGTAGCTCTGCGAAGCCCTCGAGGTCCACCCGTCGGTTGTTAGCGCTAGACTATCTGCCTCTTTAAGAGTTTGCATCACCTTAGCCTTTGTTTCACTGTAAAGAGCTGGGAGTACAGCGCAGCTGAAGTGCGGGTGTGATGGAATGCTGTATCTGGGCTCGAGCGTGTTAAGACTACCGAAAAAGGCCTCTGGTTATGTCTTGCGCTCTTGTACTGGATTGGGGAAGCGGGGGTGCAAAAGCACTTGGAGTAGCTTCTTCCTTGCAGGCAGCGGATGGAGCTGAGGAGGTTAGTGGGGTTAGGTTAGTGGTTTGTAACACGACATTTCCACCATGATGGTTCTTCTGTCACACGCTTTTTAAACCTCTTTGTTTATGGGACAAAAAGAAGTCGATTACCGCAAGTGGTTTTATATGTGTTGCATAATGTGTAATCAAATGACAACAGGGCCGGACAGCATGTCTCTATTGTGGTCACTACTCAGCCTCTGTGCAGGCTGAGTAGCTCACTTACGGGGGAACCGAGTGCAATGAGCTTCCAGGGAACCTGCCGTCTGAGGTAAACTATTATTCTGGAACCCACATATTCATACACACAGTATGACATCATTCCGAACTCTAATAAACCCAGATTGTTTCACCGGAATTCCTTTTAATCCCCCCCGCACGGACCAAAACTGTTCCTTCACTCCTTCATTCCTTTATCAATCACCGACATTGTTCAATGATCCATTCATGTCCCATTATCCCGTATACCAAATGTTCCTTCTACGAGGCCATTCATAGGTCCTTTATCCATACGCACAATGTCAGTTTACTTCATCCCTTTCATTCCTTTACCTGCACCAAAAACTGTTCCCGATCGCATCCATTCATCGCCTTTTCCCCACCAACATTGTTTTCCTTCTCCCTTCATATTTCCTTTACCCACAACCACGGGTGGTAATGGGAAATGAACATAAATCGATTTTTTAACGGGGGGGGGGGGGGGGGGGGGGGGGGGTATTGAACATGTTATGTATAGACTAAATGCTA
>JAMWET010001412.1:0-17828 GCA_024036415.1 Prochilodus magdalenae | reverse complement strand
GCTCTTACTAAAGCTAAAGTCAGACTGCATCTCCGCTCCTTATTAGATCACCTGGGTGGTCTTCTTTCAGGGTGGGAGTAACAGATACACACAGAACAGCCAGTAGAGATTAAAACGAGACCCCTGTGGCGAGTCTCGAGTCACTACCTAACAGAGAAGCGTTTGAATTGAGTTTAGATATGTCTTTGGGCTCCACCCACATGTCGTGTCTCGTCTGATGCCAACGCTTGTGTCCCGTGGCGCAATCGTCAGCGCGTCGGTCCTTATAACAGCAGTAAACAAGTGAAGCCATGCCTCGAGGTTCTGAGTTCGTGCCTCACCTGGATGCGTGAGGATGTCCTAAGAGATACGTGCCTACACATCTAAATACGCTGGTACCTAGTAAAATGTTTTCATATTTAATAAAACTGTGGTTGTCTGCAGTCGCCTAAAATAAGGCGTCACCACACATGAAGGACCTGTGAAACCTACACAAACCTGGAGAGAGAACTGAATGGACTGTACAACATTGCGCAAGTTTACCAACCGCCATGACTGTAAACAATTCAGCAAGCAGTGCTTGCTTCTTATGATTGTGCCAACCTGTTTGGTGGCTAACGGGGCCTTTGGCAGACGGCTGCACGTTTAGTTTAGCACTGGGGCAGCGAGGCTAATGTCTCTAAGACGTAATGGAAGCTTACAAATGAGTTAGCCCAGGTAATAATAAAACCTCTTCAGCTAGAACCCCGTTCCACAGGCTGCACTTGTGGCCCTGCAATCACAGCTTACTCTTGAAAGGGTCAAGACTCTTGTAACTGCTTTGTGACTGATCACATCTCTGATTGTGGAGAGTTCAGCAGCTGACAGGGTTTGATCTGTATTAAGGACACTTAAAAGCTCTGCTCCAGTAGGCTCGAACTCACAACCTCTCATAGCTTCCACGCAAGTCATGATGAAATAGTTTGTGGAATCAAATTCGGTCCCACTCGTGCTCCAGTGGCGCAATTCGCAGCGCGCGGTACTTATACAGCAGTACGAATGAAGCCATGCCGAGGTTGTGAGTTCGAGCCTCACCTAGAGCAGAGGTTTTAATTGACTTTCTGTTCTCTAAAAAGCTGCGTTCCGAAACCTAGCTGCTAGCCTGGGTCGCTTTTATTTTCTTTGACATAAATACCGGAGCTGTTTTTCTGAAGACACATTGGCACGAAGTTTTAGAGCCTGTAAGTTTGTGTAGAAATTGCCTGATGTATATAATTGCCTTTATTAGTTATGAGTCGTTTTGAAGAAATATATAGGCACTGCTGTGAGATTACATTTTTGAGCTTGTAATTTCCGTAGGCTGATCGTGTCCTGTCGGGGGCTTCTTCTTGATCCTAAAAAGAAATAGATTCGGGACTGTGTATGTCTTGAGGACTTCACCCGTGCACTTGCTTTACACTCTAATTGGAGACAGACATATAAACTACAGGCATTTGCTGAACAGAGGTTTGATAGCAACCAACCCCACATGTGCATTCTATTTAGGCATTTGCTAGATGCATTTATGCATTCGTCTAACTACAGCTGAACTAACGTCCCGTGTGCGGTTCCACAGACCGATATAGCCTTAATCTGTACGAAACGCGGAACACGACTCAAAATCTTGCGCTAGGTGAGGGCTCGAATCACAAAACACCACGCTCATGGCTCACTGTACTGCTGAGTATACGTACCTGCATACTCTGACACGATGTGCAGCCCACTTGATTCGGGGTGGGAGCGATGGAGATGGGTTTTGAATTTGCTGCCACCCACATTTTTCGGAATGCCATCGCAAGTTGTTTTATCTATTACTCGAGGTCATTATTTAGTTGGTGCCTTAACATTCATAAACTTTCTTCGTGCGATTAACACCTCAGCTCTGCTCCTACTAAGAGCTCAGATTGGAAATATAGTATTGATGATTATGTTAACTGTGTGTGAGGCTAGTGATGACTGTCCGTTAATGATGTCTTATTGACGTTGCTCCAGTGAACTACAACGTAAGACTGCTCTTATTTGATGGGGCCCAAGTAACAAATAGGCTGTTATGTATTGTTTATTTGGCCACATAATGTTTATTTTTGTGGCCTACTGGTTTAAGATGTCTTTACTTATTGAACCGCCAGTTTAGTTTTCAGTTTTGTGTATATATTCTCAGGGTTACACTAGATTAATTAGTTTTTTCTTATGTGGTAGATTCATGCTAAGTAGGGTACTGAGTGGCAGTCCCAGTATTAAATATGGTAATGTCTGTTTAAGAGAAACGCTGTTGTGGGGAAAGGCGGTGGATTAGGCTAGTAACGGGAAAGTCTGTGTGTAGGAGCCACCAGCGTGGAAGCTTGGTGCTGGCATCCAGCGTTTTTGTTTGATAATTGTATTGGTGTGGAAATGGGATAAAATATAGTTAGTCCGGTGAGGGGAAAGTGATCATTATCCTTACTCGAACGTCTGCGTCGAATTGTAAACCATGCTTCACGACTAAAAGGTCACCTTTAGCCTCGTAGATTGTTTAAAAGTGTTGTCACCTGTATCCAGTGTTTAGAGGTTCCTTAGAGAAGTGTCTCATATCCTATATACATAGATTTCTTCCTGCTTATGAAAGGTGCTTCAGATGAACACATATTTTCTGTGAACGGCGAATCATTCTCCTAGTAAGAGCTGTTTGAACCGTCTGTGAGGATGTGTCCTTCCCGCGTTGTTAGCCCAGCAGTGTGAGTGCACACCCACATACTAGTGAACACGCCGGAGGCAGACAGATCCACGCGCCCGGCAATAGTCGCCGACTACCTGTGGTTGTCAGGTGCCTGCTCAGATCACCTTTCAATCGGTTACTTGTTGGTCCAGGAATCATGAACCGCTACCCATCCACCTCGCGGTCTCAAGACTGGTTCTCTAACTTCCACCCTTGTGACCGAAAAAAAAGCTTGTGAAAAAAGGATAATAGATTAGTGACTGGCTAAGTTCCAATTCTAATACACCTTCCAGATAATTTTTGTTCACACTGTGGAGAATTAATATGTAACACATTGACATATCCATTTTCTCTGTAATTGCCAGATATTCAGACACTGGAAGGGCGAGAAGCCGTAGTGCATATGGGCATGTTTAGCTCGGAACACTGGGTTTCCGAATGGGTTTTTATGTGTTTATACTGAGGGCAGCATTTTGTTGCTGTTGTCACACAATATTCATTTTCTAATCTACATGCGCTTTGTATAAACTGATTACAGCTCAGACTGGAAACAAAGGATTGATTTTATGTGAACCTTTAAAGGTTGTGTGAACTCACGGGCAGTATAACTCCGGGCTATAGTAGATGGGCTTAATCGGCACACCCACGGTTTAACAGTGTTCCCCTGGTTTTAATCTCCAGAAGAGAACTCAAACTCACTTGAGTGTCTTTTCTATATGCAGGCTGGTCCGAAAACTTCAGCTCCTGGTTCGATTTAGCATGTAACGTTTTTATGGCTGTTTGCTTAACTCCACAAGGCAGAACTGCTCCGCAGCCCGGGTGTGCTTTACTGGTACACCCCAGAACTCCCAGTAATTAAAACCTCTGCTGCTTGAACTCTGAACTCGTCAGAGAATGTATCATCAAAGAGTAAGTGCAGTGTACAAGAGCTCTTCTCTCCAAGTTAAGGTATAGAGCTGCCAGTACCACAATGTACAGCCTGTGGAACATGTTCTAGCTGTAAGTGTTTTTATTATTAGCTGGGCTAACTGGTCATTTTGTAAAGCCTCCATTACCTCTTGAGGTAGAACATTTAGCATCGCTGCTCCCATTGCTGAGTCTAAACGTGCAGCCGTGCCTGCCAATGGCGTTAGCACTACTGTTTCGACTCAATAAAGCTCCCATGCTTGCTGAATCTCATTTACAGTCATTGGCTGTTGGGTAACTCTGCGCAGGTTGTACAGTCCATCAGTCTCTTCTCCAGAGTTTGTGTAGTGTTTCCAGGTCCTTCTGTGTTGCTGGATACGCCTTTAGCCTTCTGTAATCGACTGCAAGCCCAACCAAAGTTTTATTAAAGATTATGACAAATCATTTTCATATCAGTATACTGCTATATATTGTGGAGCACTGATCTTTGTGGTTATATTTGTATTCCTAGTTTTATATTTTCATATTGAGCGTGATACACAATCAACAAACCCAACACAACTTAAACAGTTCTTTTATACAAATGAAATGGAAGAAAGACCAGACTGATTGTAGAACACATAATGCAGTGTTACCCACTTTAACATCCTGCTTGAATTAAAACAAGTTAACTGGATTGATGTATAATAAGCGCGTCACAAAGTGGTTTTTTCTATACAGGCAGGTGGAATCGTGGGTACGGGACTGCCACCCGCTTTTAGGCTGCATAGTGAGACTTTAGCAAAGACAGCGTTTATTTCTATAGGCAGGACTCCCTACACAACCTTACTGCCTCCATGTGGGCTCACGAGGCTCGACACACACAACCTTCGGCATAAGCTTCACCTGCAACTGCTGTAAAGTACCAGCAATTTTCCATCTGGACTCAACCTTTTTCTACGCGCGTCTAACCTCGACGATTGCGCCACTGGAGCACAGGCGTCTCGCGCGAGACACGCGCAGATGGAATGTGGGTGGAGCCGTAGACATATCTAAACTAATCAAATGCTTCTCTGAGCATTGGGAGCTCGAGACTCGACTGGGGCATTGATTTTAATCTCTACTGGCTGGTCTGTGTGTAACGCGTGATACTTATCTCTCGCCTCCACCCCCTGGTGAAGCATGAAAATGACCACCCAGATGATCTAACAAGGAGACTGGCGATTGCAGTCTGAGGCTTATGCGTCTACAAAAGACGCTGTCATATTTCATCTGGCCCAATTCACCGCTCGCAGTACTGTTTAAGAGGCACTTCAAGTGGCACACTGCGCTCCCAGTGGGGCGCAATCGGTGATCGTTGCGCGCGGATACTTATACCAGCAGTGTGCAAGGTGACGCTATGCCGAGATTGTGATGTTTCGAGCTCACCTTTGTGAGCAGAGCTGTATTTTTATATGTGTCCCTTAGTACAGGATGCAAACCCCCCTGTTCTGTGTTATTGAGCTTTCTTCCCAATATATCATCAGATTGTCCTGATCCGTCCACGTGAAGCACATGACAGTCGGACTATGCTGATGCTGTCTCCTCTTCAATGTAGACTGTTGCAAGGACCAGAATGCATGCGCTGTCGACACAGGGTTCCTAGCTGTAAGTGGAAACACTAACAAATCATATAAACCGTGATTCTTGGTCTTGATCTAGAATCAATTTTTATAAAAATGAAATTAAACACAGAACAGACTCGATACTCGACAGCATACTACAGGCTCGAATCCCCAAACTCGACTACTCGATTTCTTACACCGACTGGCATTATAAATACCGGCGTGCTGTACCGATGGAGTCCAATGTACACGCACAAAGTGATAGTCCTATGATTGACTTTAGGATTTATGATGACCCCACCTCTTCCTTCCACAGGTCTATTTCCCGTGACGCTGTGAGTTCCGTGTTTAGTATTTTAATAAGATGGTAATGCGAAAGTCAGTGGGAGGCGGGCATGGGAAGCAAGCGAGAGGGCTGCCTTTCACCAAGCAGATGGACTCCTGCAACTTAAACAAGCGGTGCGGTGGTTTAATTACTTTACTAGGGTATGGTCCTATACACATATCACAATCCCAACCACTCTGCTGGTAGCTTTACTGTAACTGATGATGTCTTATCAATCTGCTTATAAATATTTCCCTAGGTAATCAAGGACTTGGTCTCCGAGCTCGAGCCGGTTAAAATCACCTAGTGACCTTTTGTGCTGCACGTAGGCTGGTATTATACGAGCTTCACAGATTCATGCAGTCCGCTCCAGGTCTACGCATTGCAACTTACACGTTGTCGTAAACCGTGGACAGCCACCTCGATTTTTAGTCCTGGCAGGTGCTAACATTACAGTGAAGTCACAGCGTGTTCTTATGGTGTATACGCAGGTCCTCCGCAAATCCCTCTGCTCGCAGGTAGAGTGGCTGCTGAACTCACAACCTCGGCTATGTGCTGTTTCAACTTGTCCTGTCTTTAATAGGTACCAGCGCGCTGACCCGATTGGCGCCACTGGAGCGTGTATGGAATGTGTTTGATTGGATTACAATTGACCTCCAGCCCTCACTTTGAAATGCCACTGTTCCACTGTAATTATATATCCTGAGGGCATGTTTACGTGACGCCAGTCGTTTTATTTCACTGAACTACAGCTTCGTATAAACTTCAGCTCTGCTCCTGAGTAGAATAATGTGGTGATTGTTTGTATAGCTGTAACGTTTAAGGCGGTGTGGGCGAACTCACACAGTGCAAGATAGTTCTGCAGATCCGTAATAGGTTTACTCTGTGAGTACCCCCATTGGAAATGAGTTCCTGTTTCCCTACGGTGACATAACGTCGAACAAACAACACCTCGACCATGGACGTTCTTGCGTTCGTGCTGTCTGACACAGCAACAAGACGCCGGCCGATCCCGGCACTGGAGCTCCAAACGGTCTCATCCAACTTCATCACATACTATGTTTGTGGCCAAAAGCTCCCACTAGGAACTGTTCATGAGAATGAATAGTGATGTCCCCTGCTCTCCTCCAGTGCCTAAAACAACACAGAACATAAATTTAACACGGTTTACCGACTCCCTGCTGTTTCTGCAGGTGTAGTAAAGGCTCAGTGTGACTCACCAGACCCATCCATCACCTGTTCTCAACATCCCTGGAGTAACTTGACGCTTGATAATTACCAGGATATAACTACATGAGCGTCGTCCTTATCTACTGAATATAAGACAAATCTAGGCATTCTCTGTGGACTCGCTGCACCCAGATCTTACATACCGAGACTTTGCTGCTTCTAGTATGTAGGCTCAAACTCACTAACCTGGACCAGAAACTTTACTTTCACTGCTACCTAAGTACAGCCAGTGCTGACCGACCAGTCGCCTGAACACTCGCCTCTTAAAACCCCTCCACATAACGTTGTGTCGTCTTTAAGAATTCATAGGCAGTGTGAACTAATTCCCAAGATGGGGTTTGTGCACCTAGTATGGGGTTGTAATTTGACTTTCACTATTGAATTGGTTGTTGGGTGTGGCCGTTTATTGGTTTGTAGTGGTGGATCTGCTCCATACCATACCTCACGGACATTTATGTGTAGAGGGGGACGTCTTTATTCTGATACGTAGGCTCTTGTTGCCATAGAGACATCAGCGGACGCAGTTAGCCAGTTTAGAAGAGGATGTTTATCGTTTTAGCTCCTCATTTAAACTGTTTTATTGGTGATCTCTCATGTGTGTGTTTGGGGTGCCTCATCTCCGACTAAACAACACGTTATTTAATGTTCGTGCGCGCGGTGTGTACTTTGTATTTGGTTATTTGGAGCGGGAATTACCTGTTTATGTGAAGTTCATTTAAGCTAACGTATAACACGGTATCCGGTCGTCGCTTCCGCGTGGCTAGCGCACTACTAGCCTGTCGTGTGAGAGTTTTGCCGGGGCTTATTTGCGCTTACTGGTGTTCTTACTCGAGTTTGTGTTTTCCCTCGTTATAGAGCTGGTTGCCTCATTCAGCTCTCTACTACTGACAGTGACATTCTGGTGTGTTATTTGGTTTAAGTATAAATTATCAGATGTGTACTATAATTTTAAAAAGTGCTTTTATTTATACTATATAAGTATGTACATGGTTCTCTGTGTCTTCTGCAGCAACTACCTGCTACACACTGCGCCAATGCTCTTGCTGTTGTCGCCAACTGCGCTTGTTCTCACTGAGCATCGTGTGTAACCGTGGCGAGCAGAGGAGCTGAGAACGGTTATATCAAGGATTTAATAGAGATCTAATGTAGGCCAAACGTACGCCACTCTGGAATTGCAACCCAGAGAAATTTTAAAAGTATGACAACACAGGTTCGTGGGTACCACAACGGCTCAAGGGATTTCTCAACTCAAAACGTCTTTATTTAAACCAGATCAATTAAAAATAAAAAAAAATAAAGAACATAAACGAAAGACAAGGCAGCCACAAAAATAAAACATTTAATATCAACAGAAACAATAATGACACCAGAATTAGTCAACTAAAAAAATAGAAATTTACTAATACTATAATTAATCATATAAACAAGTAATAAAACCGTTCGACTGCTAGTTGATTTCTAACCAAAAAACCCTGTAGGGCAGAGCAGAGACTCACCAGGGGAGGCAGTACTAGCTAAAACACATACATAAAAACAAACCTCAACGCAAAATCATTTCCCGTACAAAGAAAAAACACAAACAAAAATACACAATTTTATCTCCAAAAAATGAATGTGAACACAACCACGAAAGAAATAAATCTCTCCCCATGGAGCACTCAGCACCTACAATACAATTAACCCCAAAACACAAATTACAACAAAGCAGCCAAAAGACAAGCAAAAAAAACACCATTAAAATACAAGCTACTCACTTAATAAGTGAAAAGTGCACGACGGCCCATGGCTACTAAAAACAATCCACAACGCTTTAAACGCGTGCGATCGGTTGGCCGTCAGTGTCCAAGTTTCGGGTGAGTGCAAAACGGCAGCTTATTTCGCCAGATACAGGCCACTTAAAGCGTTTATGCAGTGGGTAAAGTCAGTGTTCAGCGCCGTATTCACTGGTCCCATACCGATGCGGCATGGAATGAAAACGCCGGCAACAAAAGAAACGCTTCCCGATTGGTCAAGCGTTCCGACAGCCCCCACAGGTTGTGAACGTAAACTCGAATGCTGAACGCGCCCTAGGCTCAGGGGCAAGAATCGTTTGAACTGGAGGCCAGTGGGGATAAAGTCACTCAGAGTGCACAGAGCAGTGTAGACCCGGAAGGGGGAAGGGAAGATGGACCAAAGGCAGAGACCGTTCTGGAGCATAGCATTCCCAAAGACCCTTTTATAGGGGCGCCATAGTCACTCTAGTAAGATCCCTCAGCACATGTAAGCGGCTGCACATTAAACTACTCATAGCAATAATAATAATAATACACAATAATAATACATTATAGTAATTACCCACGCCACATGTGCACATGCCGCTGCCTGTAGACTGTCTACTCCCTCTGGATGTACTGAATGCTGTGGGCTCGTTAGTGTCAGTAAAGAATTCAAACCACATCTGATGACTCTGTGCTCTCTGACCGAAGCCCTGTAGCGACCAAGACCAAACATTAAACCAGTTTTTTGCGCTGAGAAAATCCCCTCAACAAGTATGGTACTAAATTTAAACGTGGGCAGGACCATGCGAGACACACGCGTGAAGCAATTACCAATTAAACCACCAGCCAGAAGGAACACAGTACTCCACACCTGCGTTCCAAGCTGAGCTCTAATCGTCAGGAACGGAGCTGAAGCTTAACATAGGTGGAGTTCCACGATTCAGCTGTCAAGTCAGTGTCACAGCACTTACAACACTAAACAATGCCGAAAATCCGTTTGTATGAGAGCTCTAGGGGCGCAACCGGTCAGCGTGCGGTGCTTTTACCGCAGTGCCAGTGGAAGCTATGCTGCGGTTGTGAGTTCAAGCCTCACCCTAGAGCAGAGAGTTTTATTGTATTTGTGTGGTGTGTTAACATTATCAGGTTTGACCTATAGAAGGCGTCCCTGGTTGCTGAATTTCCACAGTCATGGCTGTTGGGGTAACTTCTTGTGCGCCATGTTGTACCGTTCTCTCTCGCAGGGTTTGGTGTAGTGGGTTTCAGCTCTGCAGGTCCTTCATGTTGCTGGTGCCGCCTTCTTTTATCGACTGCAGTCAGCCAAAGTTTTATTAAATATAGACAAAATCATTTTACTAGTATACTGCTAGTTTGGATTATGTCTTGTTTATTTGTATTCCTAGTTTTATATTCAGATAAGCTGATACAATCAACAAACACACAACTAAACCATTTTTTTATAAAATAAGAAAGAACAGACTGATTGTAGAACAGATGCAGGTTACACATTTAATCCTGCTTAACTAACAGCTCTGGATTATGTAATACTCATAAAGTGTTTTCATACAGGCAGTTCAATCGAGGACCCACCACTTTTAGTCTGCAGGTGAACTTTAGGAAGACAGCGTTTAGCAGGTCTCCTAAAATCTCTGCTCCAGGTGAGGCTCGAACCCACAACCTCGGCATAGCAGATGCACGGGCGTATCGCGCGAGACGCGCAGATGGAATGTGGGTGGAGCCGTAGACATATCTAAACCAATCAAACGCTTCTCTGTGCGTTGTGAGCTCGAGACTCGACTGGGGCATCGATTTTAATCTCTACTGGCTGGTCTGTGTGTACCGATTACTCCCACCCCGAATGAAGACCACCCAGGTGATCCAACAAGGAGCGGAGATGCAGTCTGACCTTAGCTCTAGTAAGAGCGTCACATTTCATCTGCCAGTCAGCTCGCAGTACTGCTAGTGGTAAAACTGCACGTGCGCTCCAGTGGCGCAATCGGTCAGCGCGCGGTACTTATACAGCAGTGCAGGTGAAGCTATGCCGAGGTTGTGAGTTCGAGCCTCACCTGGAGCACAGATTTTAATGTGTCTGTAGTACAGATCAAACCCTGTCGTGTTATGGAGCTTTCCAAAATCAGAGATGTGATCAGTCACAGAGCAGGGCCATAGACATATCCAAACCAATCAAATGCTTCTCTGTGCGTTGTGAGCTCAAGACTCACCTGGGGCAATGATTTTAATCTCTACTGGCTGTTCTGTGTGTACCGATTACTCCCACCCGGAATAAGGAGTACTCATTTGTAAGCTTCCATTACCTTCCAGAGACATTAGCCTCGCTGCTCCAGTGCTAAACTAAACGTGCAGCCGTCTGCCAAAGGCGTTAGCACTAACAGGTTGACTCATAGAAGGCATCACTGCTTACTAGATGTCCACAGTCATGGCTGTTGGGTAACTCTGCGCATGTTGTACAGTTCATCAGTTCTCTCTGCAGGGTTTGTGTAGGTTTCACAGGTCCTTCATGTTGCTGGTGCCGCCTTCTTTTATCGACTGCAGCCAACCAAAGTTTTATTAAAGATAGACAAAATCATTTTACTAGTATACTGCTATTTTGGATTATGTCTTGTTTATTTGTATTCCTAGTTTTATTTTCAGATAAGCTGATACAATCAACAAACACACAACTAAACATGTTTTTATAAAAATGAAGTGAAGAAAGACCAGACTGATTGTAGAACAGATGCAGGTTACACATTTAATCCTGCTGAATTAACAGTTCTGGATTATGTAATACTAACAAAGTGTTTTTATACAGGCAGTGTAATCGAGGACCCACCGCTTTTAGTCTGCAGGTGAACTTTAGCAAGACAGCGTTTAGATGTATAGCAGGTCTCCTAAAACCTCTGCTCCAGGTGAGGCTCGAACTCACAACCTCGGCATAGCTTCACCTGCACTGCTGTATAAGTACCGCGCGCTAACCGATTGCGCCACTGGAGCACGGGCGAAGCGCGCGAGAGACGCGCAGATGGAATGTGGGTGGAGCCGTAGACATATCTAAACCAATCAAACGCTTCTCAGTATGTTGTGAGCGCGAGACTCGACTGGGGCATCGATTTCTACTGGCTATTCTGTGTGTACCGATTACTCCCACCCTGAATGAAGACCACCCAGGTGATCTAATAAGGAGCTGAGATGCAGTCTGACCTTAGCTCTAATAAGAGCTTCACATTTCATCTGTCACTGAGTGCACAGTACCGTTAGAGGATAACAACAGGGTACGTGAGCTCCAGTGGCGCAATCGGTCAGCGCGCGGTACTTATACAGCAGTGCAGGTGAAGCTATGCCGAGGTTGTGAGTTCGAGCCTCACCTGGAGCACAGATTTTAATGTGTCCTTAGTACAGATCAAACCCTGTCGTGTTATTGAGCTTTCCAAAATCAGAGATGTGATCAGTCACAAAGCGGTACAAGAGCTGTCTCCTCAAGTCAAGTAGATTGCAGGACCAGAAGTGCAGCCTGTGGAACAGGGTTCTAGCTGAAGTAGTAACTAATAAATATATAAACGTGATTCTTGGTCTTAGAATTATCTAGAATTAATTTTTATAAAATGAAATGAACAAGGAACAGACTGATACTACAGCAAATACAGGCTCGAATCCCCAACCTCATTTTACACCGACTGCGTTATAAATACCGCGTGCGGACCAATGGCGTCAATGTAACGCAAAAGTAAGTCTATGATTGGTTTAGAAATGGCTCCACCCACATTCCTTCCACAGGTGTATTCACGACACTGAGTCCGTGTTTAGTTTTTAATAAGATGGTATGAAAGCAGTGCATGGGAAGCAAGCCGAGGGGCTGCTTTCACCAAAGAGAACCTGCAGTAAAAAGTGGTGGGTTTAATACTTACTGGGTGGTCTACATATCAAACCCAATCACTCTGCTGGAGCTGTACTGAACTGTGTGTTTCAACCTGCTTTAAATAATCACCTAGTAATCAAGACTTGTTCCGAGCTGAGCTGTAATCACCTAATGACCTTTGAACGTAGTTAGAGCTTCACAAATCATCAGTCAGTCAGTCAGTGCGCGGTGAGTGTAAAGCATCGCAACTTACACGTGTCGTAAATCGCTTTTTATCTGCAGCTTAAGATGTATAGCAGGTCTCCTAAAATCTCTGCTCCAGGTGAGGCTCGAACTCACAACCTCGGCATAGCTTCACCTGTACTGCTGTATAAGTACCGCGCGCTGACCGATTGCGCCACTGGAGCGTGATGGGAAGGTTTGATTGGATTACAATTGACTCCGCCCACTTTCCCTCCACATTTCCATTGCAATTACTATACTGAGGGCATGTTTACGTGACGCCAACGTCAACGAGCCGATTCCGGCACTGGAGCTCCAAACGGTCTATCAGTCAGATATTGTTTTGCCAAGCTCTCACTGCAACTTCAAATGAATAGTGATGTCATGCTCGTCTCCGCCTAAAAACACAGGACATTAATTTAACACGGTTACAGACTCACTGCTGTTCTGCAGGTGTATTAAAGCTCAGTGTAGCACCAGACCTTCAGCACCTGTTCCAACATCCCTGGAGTAGCTTGATAATTAACAACCTGATAACTAATGAGCGCTTCTTAATCTTCTGAATATGGACTATCCGTTTCTGTAGCTGCTCAGAATATTCAGAATTCTTTGCTTATGTCATTTACAGCTTAGATCAGCTGGGTACCCTTCACGCGGGATAAGTTTGATTAGCATACACAAAACACCCAGTAGGGATCCCAGTGGAGCTTCACTGGAGCATGCCGGAAACTCCTACACTCCTTCATCGACCCATATTCCCTTCTACCATGTATACATAATACGCCATAGAGCGCCGCTAAGGTCTATATGTTGGTGGGGTCTATATGGAGATGCTACAGAGCTAATTAACTGATCTTACTAAAAGTGCTGTCACCTGTACAGTGTTTAGACTTTCTCAAAGGAAGTGACTGTCTCATGCTCAAATCCTAATCCAATGTATTCATAATTATGGATTATAAACTTGGATGATGGGTTTGCATTTGTTGTTGTGTGGTTTCAAGCTCTGTATTCAAAAGCCAGTGACGGAGCCCTAGATCCGGGGTATATACAAAAGAACAAAGCAATCAACTACAGAGAAATAGATGGGCTATGCTATACCCCGTAACATTTGTGTTTATGAAACTCATTCAAACTGACCAAAACCACATAACCGCTGCTCAGAGAAAGGCTTTGACCAATGACACAGGTTTCCAATCTGAATGCACAATCCAGACATTTACTATCATTTACTATGTATGTCTGTGGTCGCTCCGAACCTTCGGAGCACTGTGAAGGCTACGAGATCCACGCGCACACACGGACAGGCCTCTCTTGGACCGCGCACAGATCTTACACACCGAGACTTTGCTTCAGATGAGGCTCAAACTCACAGCCTGGTCAGAACTTTACTTTCACATTAGTACAGCAGGCTGCCCAATCGGGCCCCTGGAGCTCGCCTCTGAACCCATCCACATGTGTGCTCTTTAAGAATTCAAAGGCAGTTTGAACTAATTCCATAGCTGGGGTGGGCACTCTTCCTATGGTGTGGTCTTAACCTGTACACAAGGAACCCAGCAAGGGTTAAAATCTCTGCTCTAGGTGAGGTTCGAACTCACAACCTCGGCATGGCTTCACCTGTACTGCTGTATAAGTACCGCGCGCTGACCGATTGCGCCACTAGAGCACGGCTGCAATGCTTTGATCGACCCTCATTCACTCAACACCCGTTTTCTCATCAGGACCCTGAGCGTGTGTTTAGTCGTTTCAAAGTTTCTTCTCCAGAAGGATCTCCAACCCACAAAATCAGCGTGGCTTCATTTACACTGCTTGATAAGTACCGCGCATGAATTCTGTGGTTTCTGTCATCCATTATGTATTACAAATGTCCACCAGAGGGCCTCGTATGACTATTTTTGGAGGAATAGGCACTCGGTGTCTATGTTCATGTCTGAATTTAGACACTTCCATCTGTTCATGTTTTTGTCTTGAAAGGCAAAATCAGAAGTCATTTGCTTCCTTTATTGTTTATTTTTAACATTTTCACATTGATAAAAAACATTTCTGAAATCTTTATGCACATAAAATGTTATTCACAAAGTAGTGTAATTAAATTCAGTGTATTTAGGCCTGGTTTAATTCAGTGTAATTAAACCAGGCCTAAAACAGGCACAGGAAAATCATTCAGTGTAATTAGCAATATGATACAAAAACAGAAATGAGGGTTATGCTGTGAATCCAGACCTGTCTGGGGTCATTAGTTTAGCATCCTTTTAGTTGTGTTATATATCATGTCTGGTATATATCAGTTTTGAATCAGAATGTTTCTCCATTTTATCGGAGGTTCTTTGTGTTTTGGGTACTCCTCAGGTGCAACAGAGAAATGATTTTCTGAGTATGCATTCCTAAGGCTGTCTTTCTTGGATAAATTAGTAAGTGGGTAATTTGTTGATTACTTGGAGTATGATGATTGATGAGTCGTGTTTTAAAAAATGAGACTAAACCAGCCAAACAGTAAAAACATGGAACTAACTAAGCAACAACCCAAATCGAAATATATATAATATAGATATATATATATATATATATATATATATATATAGTCATATAATATATAATATATATATATATATATATATTATAATATATATTATATATATATTGATATGATGCAAATGTAATTAATTACAGACGTAATTTATTTGACGCTGTCTCTTTTTTCTTTCCAAACTGGGGCTGTGAATGTCTAGCCATTTTACTATGCAAAAAATCACCAGTGAACCTACAAGTACTATAAATTACTGCTGTCCAGAAAATATATATCCAACTTTTAAGATTAAATAAATTATTATAGTCCCACAGTGGGGAAATTTAGTCTCCGCATTTAAACCCATCCCATGAAGTGAAACACACCACAAGCACACTCACTAGAGCACAGAACACACTAGGGGGCACTGAGCACACATTACCCAAGAGCGGTGGGCAGCCCCTATCCATGGCGCCCAGGGAAGCAGTTAAGTACCTTGCTCAAGGGGGCACATCAGTCGGTTTAACCCTCCGGTTACCAAGCGCTGGTCCCTAACCTCCCAGCCAATTGCCTACCCCCTTTGAGCACAGCAGATGTCAATCAACATTAACATCAGACATTAGTATTGTTCTCCACCAATCAGGTTGCATGAAAATGACATAGCAACACTGTCTTCGCTAAACAGCTCCATATTAACTATAATGAGTAACAAAAGTGCTTCATTAGGACAATGACCCAATCGAGGACCGAGCCCTAGCTGTTTGGGAATGCTGCATTTTTTGGGATGTATAGCAAATATCCTAAAGTTCTTGCTCCAGGTGATAGCCGGACACTCACAACCTCGGCCATGGGCTTCACTTGTACTGCCTGTATAAGTACCGGCGCACGAACCGATTGCCGCCACTGGAACTTCATGCGACCGTCTCATAAATTGATCCACATTCCCTCCACCACCTGCTTTACTCATTAGCACGCTGGTGTTGTATTTAGGTGGGTAAAAGTTTCTTCTTCAGGTTGATAACCTATGCCTACTCCTTTTACCGTACCTTAACCTCCCCTCCAAAAACCTTAAACCATAACCTTAATCTCATCCCAAAAACCTAGTTCCAACCTTCACCCTGGTTCTAAACCCAAACCTAACCTAAAACTAATTTGTATCACTAACTCCCACCTTCACCCTAATCCTAACCCTAAATTTAGTTTTAGGCCCACAACCTAATCTTAAAACTCCACCATCTGGTCCTGAAACCTTCCTCAACCACAAAATTCTTATGCTAACCGACCCTTGATCCCAATCCATAACCCTAACCTTAATCCTTAGACCAAAAACATAATCCTAACTTTTATCTCCAGTATATAATCTTAACTCTACTACTAACCTCAGCCCCAAAAACCTAAATCCCTAACTACTCAGCCGGCCGCTAATTTTAGCCCGGTAACATTAACCTCAACTCAGATTTTCATTCTAACCTCGCACTATGGGTAATACTGCAAAACCCGTAAACCTAACCTTAAACCAAAATCAAAGTCAAAACCTCAAGCTTAACCTCAATCTAAAAATCTAATTACTAACTCCACACCTTTGTTCATAATTCCTAGCCCTAACATCAACCCAAAAATCCCAACCTCTAACCCAGGACCTAATCTTAACCCCTAAATCTACAACATAACCCCAAAAATTTAATTCTAACAATAATAGTTCACCATAAACCCATTAGGTTTCTATCCCTGCAAACATGATCATAATCACATTCCTAAAACACCCTTAACCTCACTACCAAAAATAATACTGAGATTAAACTTTCTAACCGGATACAGGTTGGTACTCAAGTAGCATTGTCTATACACCGTGGCTTTGGGTGAGGACTATTCTGAGAGCATTCATGGTGTCGCGCTGGGGGAGGGTTAGGGAACCTGCTTGTAAAATCACGCCTGTTGAACGTGATGAGCAGCGCTCAGCAGCGCTATGGTAAATCAACACGACCAGATATAGAAATTTGGACCCTCCATATGTAAAAACCTGAACAATATCACTCTGTTGAGATTTAACAAGTCTTTGTTAATCCAACTGAACGCAATACTCCAGATGCTTCCACTGTTGCCACATCATGGCTATGTTTGGTGATGATGCTACTGAGATTACGTGTTTTATCTCAATTCCGAGAAAAGCACCACAGTAAGCCAAAAAGGCATCTATTTATTTGGCTACAGTTAAGGACTGTTTAAAGAATGCTGAGTGCGTCTCAGTACTCTTGTTTTAGCTGCTATGGATCTGAGAGATGGCGGCAAACACCAGATAGCAGGCTAGCTAAACAGTTTCGATGATCCCTATAAAATAAACGAATGTCTGATAAAATCCTTATGATCCATAAATTAGTAATAAAACACTGACATAACTTGACGAGGGGGAGTAGACAACTGTCCATTGGACTTCTATGTCTAATTTTACACTCACGATAGACTCGAGCACGGAGCATTAATTTAGCACAATGTTAAACAATAATACGGTGTAACTGGCTACTTATCCAGTTAAACCAGCAAATCCTGGACTATGCAAACACACACGCTAAGACAAAAGAGACCAAAAGACTAACTAATTCTGTGATATCATCGGTGACCTACCAAGAAAAATCAAACAATCCAGTCTTCATTATCGGACATGTGTCCGCTGTTAAAAAGGGGCATCATAAGCACGTAAACTGACAAATCAGCGCAAACACCCGTGGAATGACTTGATTGAAAACACTAAAGCACATT
>JAMWET010001411.1:40000-70990 GCA_024036415.1 Prochilodus magdalenae | reverse complement strand
CGAGGCGATACGTGCAGTTAGTTAGTAGAGTAGTTAGTGGTAGTAGTAGCAGTAGTGGTAGGAGTCAGTTAGATAAGCTGGGTGGCAGTAGCAGTAGTAGTAGCCGTAGTAGGTCAGTAGCAGGTGAGGTAGAGCGTAGTTAGCAGGTAGTAGTAGTAGTAGCAGCAGTAGTAGGCAGTAGTAGTCAGCAGTAGTGGGTAGTAGCAGTAGTAGTAGCAGCAGTAGTAGCAGTCGTAGTAGTAGCCGTAGTAGAGTAGTAGTAGTAGTGGTAATTAGTAGTAGCAGTAAGTAGATGCAGTAGTTGGTAGTAGCAGAGTAGCATTAGGTAGTAAGATAGTAGTATAGTGGTAGTAGCAGTAGCAGTAGTAGTCGGGTAGTAGCAGTAGTAGTTAGTAGCAGTGTAGTAGCAAGTAGCATAGTAAGTAGCAGTAGCAGTGTTAGTAGTAGTAGTGGTAGTAGTAGTAGCTAGTAGCAGTATAGCAGTAGTGAGTTACAGGTATCAGTAGTCAGCAGCAGTAGTAGTAGTGGTAGTAGCAGTAGTAGTAGGCAGTAAGCAGTAGTCAGTAGTAGCAGTAGTAGCAGAGTAGGCAGAGGTAGTTAGTAGTAGTAGTAGTAAGTAACAGTAGCAAGTAGTAGTAGTAGTAGTAGCAGTAAGTAGTGCGTGAGTAGCAGTAGTAGTAGCAAGTAGTAGTAGTAGTAGTAGTAGTAGTAGTAGTAGTAGCAGTAGTAGTAGTAGCAGTAGTAGCAGTAGTAGTAGTGGTAGCCGTAGTAGCTGAGTAGCAGTAGTAGTAGTAGGACAGTAGTAGTAGTGTAAGTAGTAGCAGTAGTAGCAGTAGTAGTCAGTAGTAGTAGTAGCAGTAGTAGTAGCAGTAGCAGTAGTAAGGTAGTAGGCAGCAGTAGCAGAGTAGTAGTAATAGTAGTAGCAGTAGCAGTAGTGTAGTAGTGGTAATAGTAGTAGCAGTATCAGTAGTAGTAGTCGCGTAGTAGTAGCAGTAGTAGTAGAGTAGTTAGTAGTTAGTAAGTAGCAGTAGTAGTAGTAGTAGCAGTAGGAGCAGTAGCAGTAGTAGTAGTAGTAGTGGTGGTAGTAGTAGTAGCAGTAGTAGTAGTACAGGTAGTAGTAGTAGCAGTAGTAGTAGCAGTAGTATAGTAGTAAGCAGTAGCAGTAGTAGTAGCAGTCTAGAGTAAAATAGTAGTCAGTAGTATGCACATAGTAGTAGCAGTAGCAGTAGCATATGTAGTTCAGCTAGTAGTAGTAGTAGTAAGTAGTGAGTAGGCAGTAGCAGTAGTGTTAGTAGTAGTATAGCAGTAGTAGTAGTAAGCAGTAGTAGCAGAGTAGGTGGTAGTAGTAGTAGTAGTAGTGGTAGCAGTAGTAGTAGTAGTAAGTAGTAGTAGTAGTAGTAAGTAGTAGTAGTAGTAGTAGCAGTAGTTAGTAGTAGTAGTAGCAGTAGTAGTAGTAGCAGTAGTAGCAGTAGTGAGTAGTAGCAGTAGTGGTAGTAGTAGTAGTAGTAGCGTAGTAGTCAGGCAGTAGTAGTAGTTTGGTAGCAGTAGCATAGTAGTAGTAGTAGTAGCAGTAGTAGTAGCAGTAGTGGTAGTAGTCAGTAGCAGTAGTAGCAGTAGTAGTAGTAGTAGTAGCAGTAGTAGTAGATAAGTAGCAGTAGTGGTAGTTAGTAGCAGTAGTAGTAGCGGTAGTAGCAGTAGTAGCAGTAGTAGCATGTAGTAGTAGCAGTAGTAGCAGTAGTATAGTAGTAGTAGCATAGTAGTAGTGGTAGCAGTAGTAGTAGTGGTAGCAGTAGTAGTAGTAGTTAGTTAGTAGTAGTAGTAGTAGTAGCAGTAGTAGTAGCAGTAGTAGTAGCAATAGTATTAGTAGGTAGCAGTAAGGAGCAGTAGTAGTAGTAGTAGCAGTAGTAGCAGTAGTAGTATAGTAGTGTAGTAGTAGTAGTGGTAAAGTAGTGGTAGCAGTAGAAGAAGTAGAAGAAGAAGTAGTAGTAGTAGTAGCATCAGTAAGTAGTAGTAGCAGCAGTTAGGTAGTAGTAGCAGTAGTAAGTAGTAGCAGTAGTAGTAGTAAAAGTCAGTAGCAGTAGTAGCGTAGCCAGTAGTAGTAGTAGTGTAGTATGTAGTAGTAGTAGTAGCAGTAGTAGTAGCATAGCAGTAGTCGGCAGTAGTAGTAGTAGTAGTTAGTAGGTAGTTAGTAGTAGTAGCAGTAGCAGTAGTAGCAGTAGTCAGTAGTAGCAGTAGTAGCAGTAGCAGTAGTAGTAGCAGTAGCAGTAGTAGCAGTAGCAGTAGTAGCAGTAGTAGTAGTAGTGTAGTAGTAGTAGTAGTGGTAGTAGCAGTAGCAGTAGCAGTAGTAGCAGTAGCAGTAGCAGTAGTAGTAGTAGTAGTAGTAGTAGCAGTAGTAGCAGTAGCAGTAGCAGTAGTAGTAGTAGCAGTAGTAGTAGCAGTAGTAGTAGTAGTAGCAGTAGCAGTAGTAGCAGTAGTAGCAGTAGCAGTAGTAGCAGTAGCAGTAGCAGTAGTAGTAGCAGTAGCAGTAGTAGCAGTAGCAGTAGCAGTAGTAGTAGCAGTAGCAGTAGTAGCAGTAGCAGTAGCAGTAGTAGTAGTAGCAGTAGTAGTAGTAGTAGTAGTAGTAGTAGCAGTAGTGGTAGTTTTATTTTTATTATTATTTTTTTTATTTCTATTGAGCCCTAATGGGAGCCCTCTGTCTTTGTCTGCAGGTGGGGTTTATAGACTACATAGTCCACCCTCTGTGGGAAACGTGGGGTGACCTGGTTCATCCAGATGCTCAGGAGATCCTGGACACCCTGCAGGAGAACCGAGACTGGTACCAGAGCGCTGTCCCACAGAGCCCCTCACCTCCACCGGACAGGGAGAAATCTCACACTGACCGGTTCCAGTTCCCCATCACACTGCACGAGGAGGAGAACACACACACCTACAACAACCACACACCCACTCTCAACCACACCCACACTCTTAACCACACCCACGCAGAACTAGAACAGGAACCAGACCAGGAAACAGAGCATGAGCAACAGCAAAAAACAGAAGATCTAGAGTGGGAACCAGAGGAGGAACCGGACCTGGATCCAGAACCAGACCAGGAAACAGAGCATGAGCAAAAACCAGAACAGGAACCAGAGCTAGAGCAAGAACATGAACAGGAACTGGAGTTCAGCAACCTCCAAGAGGATGAGAGAGGAGAAGGAGAGGTGGATGAAGAAGATGCAGAAGGAGAGGTGGAGGAAGAATATGGCGAAGGAGAAGTGGAGAAAGAAGATGGAGAGGAAGAGGTGGGTGGAGAAGATGCAGGAGAGGTGGAGGGAGAAGATGAAGAAGGAGAGGTGGAGGGAGAAGACGGAGAAGGAGAGGTGGATGGAGAAGATGGAGAAGGAGAGGTGGAGGGAGAAGATGGAGAAGGAGAGGTGGAAGGAGAAGATGCAGAAGGAGAGGGGGATGGAGAAGATGCAGAAGGAGAGGTGGATGGAGAAGAAGGAGAAGGAGAGGGGGATGGAGAAGATGCAGAAGGAGAGGTGGAGGGGGAAGACGAAGAAGGAAAGGCAGATGGGGAAGATGCATCAGAAGGAAATGGGGAGGAAGGAAGGTGGAATGGATAGAGAAGGAGAGGTGGAGAGGAAGCATGGAGAGGTGGAGGGAGGTGAAGGCAAAGGACAGGTGGAGGGGAAGAGGTGGATGAAGAAGAGGCAGGAGGGGAGAAGATGGAAAAGGGGAGGTGAATGGGGAAGATAGAGAAGGAGAGGTGGATGAGGAAGATGGAGAGGGAGAGGTGGAGGTAAAAAATGGAGAAGAAGAGGTGGATGAAGAAGAAGGAGAAGGACAGGTGGATGGAGAAGGTGGTGAAGATGTAGAAGGTGGAGAAGATGAGATAGAAACAGGAGAAGAAAAAGAACAGGAGCAGATAGAAGGGGACGAGGAAGGTGAGGTTAGAGATGGAGAAAATGAAGAAGAGCTTAAAGATACAGGAGACAGAGAGCAGATAGAAGGGGATGAGAGAGGTGAGGTTAGAGATGGAGAAAATGAAGAAGAGCTTAAAGATACAGGAGACAGAGAGGATGGAGGAGATGGAGTGAGAGAAGCAGAGGATGGAGAAGAAGAGGAAGAAGAGATGGAGTGTGGAGATGAAGCAGAAGAGACTGAAAGAGACGAGAACGAGACACAGGCTGATAGTGAAGCTGAACTTTAGTGAGCAATACTGCCCCCTACAGCACGGAACCAATCCCACCCAGACCTGCACCCACAGTGACCACAGCGACCACTCAGGAGGGAGACAGGAAGACAGTGTGTTCCACTCGGCGGGCGGGGTAGCTGCCTTCAGTGTGCTTCATCATCATCCTCCTCCCTTAGTCCGTCAGTATCACTGGTGCTGCTCCAATCAGAACGGAGAGTGTAACCTCCAACCTCCTGAATGCAGAGATGGTGTCCACTATGCTCCTCAACACTCACTGTGTCCACTCACTGTCCACTCCTACCTTGCTGGTCCACCTTGTAGATGATAGCTCATCTGCTGCTGCACAGTGCAGTGTTGGTCACAGGACGCCTCCCCACAGGACGCCGCCCCACAGGATGCCGCCCCACAGGACGCCTCCCCACAGGACGCCTCCCCACAGGACACCGCCCCACAGGACGCCTCCCCACAGGACACCGCCCCACAGGACGCCTCCCCACAGGACGCCTCCCCACAGGACGCCTCCCCACAGGACGCCGCCCCACAGGACGCCGCCCCACAGGACGCCTCCCCACAGGACGCCTCCCCACAGGACGCCGCCCCACAGGACGCCTCCCCACAGGACGCCTCCCCACAGGACACTGCCCCACAGGACACCGCCCCACAGGACACCACCCCACAGGACACTGCCCCACAGGACGCCGCCCCACAGGACGCCTCCCCACAGGACGCCGCCCCACCGGACGCCGACGCCGCCCCCACAGGACGCCCCACAGGACCCGGGCCCACAGGACGCCTCCCCCCAGGTCGCCTCCCCACAGGACGCCTCCCCACAGGACGCCTCCCCACAGGACGCCTCCCCACAGGACGCCTCCCCACAGGACGCCGCCCCACAGGACGCCGCCCCACAGGACGCTGCCCACAGGACGCCTCCCCACAGGACGCCTCCCCACAGGACGCTGCCCACAGGACGCCGCCCCACAGGACGCCACCCACAGGACGCCACCCACAGGACGCCGCCCTACAGGACGCCGCCAACAGGACGCCGCCCCACAGGACGCCGCCCCACAGGACGCCGCCCCACAGGACGCCGCCCCACAGGACGCCGCCCCACAGGACGCCTCCCCACAGGACGCCTCCCCACAGGACGCCTCCCCACAGGACGCCGCCCCACAGGACGCCGCCCCACAGGACGCCTCCCCACAGGACGCCGCCCCACAGGACGCCTCCCCACAGGACGCCGCCCCACAGGACGCCTCCCCACAGGACGCCGCCCCACAGGACGCCGCCCCACAGGACGCCGCCCCACAGGACGCCTCCCCACAGGACGCCTCCCCACAGGACGCCTCCCCACAGGACGCCTCCCCACAGGACGCCTCCCCACAGGACGCCTCCCCACAGGACGCCGCCCCACAGGACGCCTCCCCACAGGACGCCTCCCCACAGGACGCCTCCCCACAGGACGCCGCCCCACAGGACGCCGCCCCACAGGACGCCGCCCCACAGGACGCCTCCCCACAGGACGCCTCCCCACAGGACGCAGCCCCACAGGACGCCGCCCCATAGGACGCCGCCCCACAGGACGCCTCCCCACAGGACGCTGCCCCACAGGACGCAGCCCCACAGGACGCCTCCCCACAGGACGCTGCCGTGCTGGATAGTTCTGGTTGGTGGGCGATTCTCAGTCCAGCAGTGACACTGAGGTGTCCAGCAGCACTGCTGTGTCTGATCCACTCACACCAGCACCACCCACACTAACACACCACCACCACGTCAGTGTCACTGCAGTGCTGAGAATGATCCACCACCCACATACCACCTGCTCTGTGGGGGTCCTGTGGGGGTCCTGATCATTGAAGAGCAGGGTAATACAGTACACAGAGAAACAGATGGACTACAGTCTGGACCTGTACACCTACAGAGGGTCCTGTACGGTCAGCGGCGCCGGGGGTGGACCGTGAGTCTGTGTACAGTAATGTGATTATTGTGATTTTAAGAGTCTGTTTTTGGAAATGTGTCTCAGAAATGTGCAATAACTTGGCAGCTTCCTCCTGAGTGGGACAGGCGGAGAGCGAGAGAGTGGACTGCTCATCTGTAAATCTATCACTGCCAGCTCCTCCAGTGGAACCCAACCTCCACAGCTCCTGTAGCACTCCGGAGTTTAAACAGAGATGCACCGGTTCCGGCATGCAGGACCTCTGTGGGACCCCAGTGGAATCTGAATGGACTCCAGCAGGACCCCGGTGAGACCTCCGTGGGATATCTATGTGTACCCACTGAGAACCCATTGGGATTCCAATAGAAGTGGGAACCCAGTGTGATCCCAGCAGAACTCCCAACAGAATCCCTTTGGAACCTCAGTGGGAACTCAGTGAGACCCCAGTAAGACCACAGCAGCACTTCAGTGGGAACTAAGTGGAACCTCAGTGGGACTGTGGTGGTACTCCAACAGGTCTCCAGGGAACCCCAGCAGGACGAACCCTGTGTAACACTGTGCTGAGAGACTTTTTATCTTCCCTCCATTTTTGTCGGAAGGGAAAACATTTGAACTGAAAGGTGGAGACATGGGCCTGAATTCCCACAATGCCTTTCACCTGGAGCGCACGGACACTGCATGAATCTGTAGCAATGTGGGCTAGGAGGTCAGGCAGCTGTGATTGGCTCTGCTGAGGCTCCTTCCCCTTCCTGTGTACAGTAGTGATGTATCTTAACACTGTAAAGACGTCACACAGTAAACCAGACTGATTCTCATCACCATCAAACTCCTCCCACCCTCAGACTCTTTCTTTACATAACAGAGGACACTGCTTTGGGGACAAGGGGTCTGCGGCAGGGGGGGAGGGGTCAAGCGCAGGGGGGCTAGGGGTCTGGTGCAGGGATAGAGGAGATGTGATTGAGGAGGTGATTGATCGAGATGTGATTGAGGAGATGGGATTGAAATGTGATTAAGATGTGATGGAGATGTGATTGATTGAGATGTGATTGATTGAGGAGATGTGATTGATTGAGATGTGACTGAGGAGATGTGATTGATTGAGATGTGATTGAGGAGATGTGATTGATGGAGATGTGATTGAGGAGATGTGATCGAGGAGATGTGATTGAGGAGGTGATTGATTGAGATGTGATTGATTGAGGAGATGTGATTGATTGAGATGTGATTGATTGAGGAGATGTGATTGATTGAGATGCGATCGAGATGTGATTGAGGAGATGGGATCGATTGAGATGTGATTGAGGAGATGGGATTGAAATGTGATTGATTAAGATGTGATGGAGATGTGATTGAGATGTGATTGAAGAGTTTTGATTGATTGAGATGTGATGGAGGAGATGGGATTGAGATGTGATTGAAGATATTTGATTGAGATGTGATTAATTGAGATGTGATTGAAATGTGATTGATGATGTGATGGAGGAGATGTGATTGATTGAGATGTGATTGAGAAGATGTGATTGATTGAGATGTGATCGAGGAGATGTGATTGAGATGTGATCGAGGAGATGTGATTGAGATGTAATTGAGGAGATGTGATTGAGGAGATGTGATTGAGATGTGATTGAGGAGATGTGATTGATTGAGATGTGATTGATTGAGATGTGATTGAGGAGATGTGATTGATTGAGATGTGATCGAGGAGATGTGATTGAGATGTGATTGAGGAGATGTGATTGAGATGTGATTGAGGAGATGTGATTGATTGAGGAGATGTGATTGATTGAGATGTGATCGAGGAGATGTGATTGAGATGTGATCGAGGAGATGTGATTGAGATGTGATTGAGGAGATGTGATTGAGATGTGATTGAGGAGATGTGATTGAGGAGATGTGATTGATTGAGGAGATTTGATTGATTGAGATGTGATTGAGGAGATGTGATTGAGGAGATGTGATTGAGATGTGTTAAAGGAGCATTAAGCACATACTTCATTTCTAATGTAAGTCAGTGGAACCAGACGTCATTTTATTCCATTCATCATTAAATTCATGCACTGCATAAAGAACCGCAAGTGGAGGTTCTGTTGATGTCATTCTGACAGCAGTGTTGTGTGTCGGCTTGTGGATGTTCATCACCAGATCCTGTGGGTTACAAGGTTGAGTAATAGGAATGTTGGTACCGCTTTGTAGAGCTGATTGATCGCCCCAATCAAATCACTCTGTGTTCCGTTGACAGGCTCCAGCACATAAACAGAACTGTGTATTAGAACGTGTAGAAGCGCGTAACCTCCTAACACGTACATACAAACCTGACTGTACAGGGTAGCGTGCTCTCCAGTCCGGAGAACAAACAGCATGTGGTAGTCTAACGCCTCTACTTACAGGGCGGAGTGAGGACCGGCCTGTTTACAGGAACAACAAACAACACTAGTAAACAAACAGCCTTTTATTACGCCACCTGGAGAACCAGGACTTCAACAGCAGGAGCTTCAGCAGGTACACTCAAACAAACAAGCAGACACAATTCCAGAGTCTCAGATTCGGGATTCCAAGCGATGGGAATGGGAAGTTGGCTAAAAGAATTCTCAATTCCCCTAAAATAAATCAGGAATTACATTCACCATACACCGTTCACATTAACGCTGTGACTGGAGAGATCTTCATGCAACTCTGACATCAGCTGCTCTTCTGGAACACCTGGCTAGACCAAGTGGTGCCTCCTTCAGGTGAGGAGATGTTTCAGCACTGAACGTTATTTTACCCCACACCTGTGTTTCATTTTCCGTTTTTCCCAACTAGAATGGCAGTCTGGGAACGCATGTGTTGCGGGCGGACACAGTCAGATTCTCCAAATGGAATCGGAGAGTCGACTCTGTGGGACTAATGAGGTTTTGGAGAGGATGTCACAGAGCAGGTTTAGTACAGTGGTGGTGAGGAGAACCAAGGTTCTCCATGTCTAGAACACACACATAGACCCTTTATTGACTAGCCCACCTGTGAACCTACACGTGTGGAATGTTGGTGATGAAAATCTGGAAAACCTGGAAATACTAAGTTCCTTTGGGGGACTATTTGACCTCACAGCGCCCTGCAGCATGTATCCCTCCACCATGAATGGAGTTTAAGGCTGAGATCCTCTCCACACTTTTAGGCTGTTCCACTCATCGTTACTCGTTCACATCGGGCCGAGCGTTTTCCTGCTCGGATTGGTGGGAGGTGAGCGGTTGTGTTTAAGTGGTTGCCCGTTTTTGCCGCTGGGCGTCTGTTTTGTGTGGTAACGTTTAAAGAGTAACAGATGTTTCAGACCGAGCTGCAGATTAACGCCCCCACCTCCTGATTGGCTGAACACGTGTGTCAGGTGCGGAGTGACTGTTCCAGTGTTTGAGACGGCTGTGTTTATGTTCGTGTGTACAGGGAGCGTAGATGAACCATATTTGGGGTTCACTGTTCATCTGGCACTTTCAGCTCAGAGTAATAAAGCACATATAAACATGTCAGGCACATACATACACACACAGGCCTGGAGCAGCACTCCGGACGCAACACTGATTTAAGGCACGACTGAGAGGGCACTAGGGGTGCAGCTCAAAGGTCAAGAGGTAATCCAGCTGTTCCATTCCGGGAACTGGTCAATTTCTCCATCCTGCTGGAGAATCCCCTCTCCAAGCGTCAGACTCAGCCGAAAACGCATTCGCACCGGCTTCTGCACAACAGGACAGAAACAGACAGGTCTAATTACAAACCCAACGCACCTGTACAGTGTATGGCTGTACAGTGAGGCTGTGGCGTGTGACTGTACAGTGAGGCTGTGGCGTGTGACTGTACAGTGAGGCTGTGGTGTGTGGATGTACAGTGAGGCTGTAGTGTGTGACTGTACAGTGAGGCTGTGGTGTGTGGATGTACAGTGAGGCTGTGGTGTGGGTGTACAGTGAGGCTGTAGTGTGTGACTGTACAGTGAGGCTGTAGTGTGTGACTGTACAGTGAGGCTGTGGTGTGTGGATGTACAGTGAGGCTGTGGCGTGTGGATGTACAGTGAGGCTGTGGTGTGTAACTGTACAGTGAGGCTGTGGTGTGTGGATGTACAGTGAGGCTGTGGCGTGTGACTGTACAGTGAGGCTGTGGCGTGTGACTGTACAGTGAGGCTGTAGTGTGTGACTGTACAGTGAGGACGTAGTGTGTGACTGTACAGTGAGGATGTAGTGTGTGACTGTACAGTGAGGATGTGGCATGTGACTGTACAGTGAGGATGTGGCGTGTGACTGTACAGTGAGGATGTAGTGTGTGACTGTACAGTGGGGATGTAGAGTGAGGCTGTACAGTGAGGATGTGGCATGTGACTGTACAGTGAGGCTGTGGCGTGTGACTGTACAGTGAGGCTGTAGTGTGTGACTGTACAGTGAGGATGTAGTGTGTGACTGTACAGTGGGGATGTAGAGTGAGGCTGTACAGTGAGGCTGTGGTGTGTGACTGTACAGTGAGGCTGTGGTGTGTGACTGTACAGTGAGGCTATGGTGTGTGACTGTACAGTGAGGCTGTGGCGTGTGACTGTACAGTGAGGCTGTGGTGTGTGTGGATGTACAGTGAGGCTGTGGTGTGTGTGGATGTACAGTGAGGCTGTAGTGTGTGACTGTACAGTGAGGCTGTGGTGTGTGACTGTACAGTGAGGCTGTGGTGTGTGACTACAGTGAGGCTGTGGCGTGTGACTGTACAGTGAGGCTGTAGTGTGTGGATGTACAGTGAGGCTGTGGCGTGTGGATGTACAGTGAGGCTGTGGTGTGTAACTGTACAGTGAGGCTGTGGTGTGTGGATGTACAGTGAGGCTGTAGTGTGTGACTGTACAGTGAGGCTGTGGTGTGTGGATGTACAGTGAGGCTGTGGCGTGTGACTGTACAGTGAGGCTGTGGCGTGTGTGGATGTACAGTGAGGCTGTGGTGTGTGTGGATGTACAGTGAGGCTGTAGTGTGTGACTGTACAGTGAGGTTGTGGTGTGTGGATGTACAGTGAGGCTGTGGTGTGTGACTACAGTGAGGCTGTGGCGTGTGACTGTACAGTGAGGCTGTGGTGTGTGGATGTACAGTGAGGCTGTGGCGTGTGGATGTACAGTGAGGCTGTGGTGTGTAACTGTACAGTGAGGCTGTGGTGTGTGGATGTACAGTGAGGCTGTAGTGTGTGACTGTACAGTGAGGCTGTGGTGTGTGGATGTACAGTGAGGCTGTGGCGTGTGACTGTACAGTGAGGCTGTGGCGTGTGACTGTACAGTGAGGCTGTAGTGTGTGACTGTACAGTGAGGACGTAGTGTGTGACTGTACAGTGAGGATGTAGTGTGTGACTGTACAGTGAGGATGTGGCATGTGACTGTACAGTGAGGATGTGGCGTGTGACTGTACAGTGAGGATGTAGTGTGTGACTGTACAGTGGGGATGTAGAGTGAGGCTGTACAGTGAGGATGTGGCATGTGACTGTACAGTGAGGCTGTGGCGTGTGACTGTACAGTGAGGCTGTAGTGTGTGACTGTACAGTGAGGATGTAGTGTGTGACTGTACAGTGGGGATGTAGAGTGAGGCTGTACAGTGAGGCTGTGGCGTGTGACTGTACAGTGAGGCTGTGGTGTGTGACTGTACAGTGAGGCTGTGGTGTGTGACTGTACAGTGAGGCTGTGGCGTGTGACTGTACAGTGAGGCTGTGGTGTGTGTGGATGTACAGTGAGGCTGTGGTGTGTGTGGATGTACAGTGAGGCTGTAGTGTGTGACTGTACAGTGAGGCTGTGGTGTGTGGATGTACAGTGAGGCTGTGGTGTGTGACTACAGTGAGGCTGTGGCGTGTGACTGTACAGTGAGGCTGTAGTGTGTGACTGTACAGTGAGGCTGTGGTGTGTGACTGTACAGTGAGGCTGTAGCGTGTGGATGTACAGTGAGGCTGTAGTGTGTGACTGTACAGTGAGGATGTAGTGTGTGACTGTACAGTGAGGCTGTGGCGTGTGACTGTACAGTGAGGCTGTGGCGTGTGACTGTAGAGTGAGGCTGTAGTGTGTGACTGTACAGTGAGGCTGTGGTGTGTGGATGTACAGTGAGGCTGTGGTGTGTGGATGTACAGTGAGGCTGTGGTGTGTGGATGTACAGTGAGGCTGTAGTGTGTGACTGTACAGTGAGGCTGTGGTGTGTGGATGTACAGTGAGGCTGTGGCGTGTGACTGTACAGTGAGGCTGTGGCGTGTGACTGTACAGTGAGGCTGTAGTGTGTGACTGTACAGTGAGGACGTAGTGTGTGACTGTACAGTGAGGATGTAGTGTGTGACTGTACAGTGAGGATGTGGCATGTGACTGTACAGTGAGGATGTGGCATGTGACTGTACAGTGAGGATGTAGTGTGTGACTGTACAGTGGGGATGTAGAGTGAGGCTGTACAGTGAGGCTGTGGCGTGTGACTGTACAGTGAGGCTGTGGTGTGTGACTGTACAGTGAGGCTGTGGTGTGTGACTGTACAGTGAGGCTGTGGCGTGTGACTCTACAGTGAGGCTGTGGTGTGTGACTGTACAGTGAGGCTGTGGCGTGTGACTGTACAGTGAGGCTGTAGTGTGTGACTGTACAGTGAGGCTGTGGTGTGTGGATGTACAGTGAGGCTGTAGTGTGTGACTGTACAGTGAGGCTGTGGTGTGTGGATGTACAGTGAGGCTGTGGTGTGTGACTGTACAGTGAGGCTGTAGTGTGTGACTGTAGAGTGAGGCTGTGGCGTGTGACTGTACAGTGAGGCTGTGGCGTGTGACTGTACAGTGAGGCTGTGGCGTGTGACTGTAGAGTGAGGCTGTAGTGTGTGACTGTACAGTGAGGCTGTGGTGTGTGTGGATGTACAGTGAGGCTGTGGTGTGTGACTGTACAGTGAGGCTGTGGTGTGTGACTGTACAGTGAGGATGTAGTGTGTGACTGTAGGGTGAGGATGTAGTGTGTGACTGTACAGTGAAGATGTAGTGTGTGACTGTACAGTGAGGATGTAGTGTGTGACTGTACAGTGAGGCTGTAGTGTGTGACTGTACAGTGAGGCTGTAGTGTGTGACTGTACAGTGAGGCTGTGGTGTGTGGATGTACAGTGAGGCTGTGGTGTGTGACTGTACAGTGAGGCTGTAGTGTGTGACTGTACAGTGAGGCTGTGGCGTGTGACTGTACAGTGAGGCTGTGGCGTGTGACTGTACAGTGAGGCTGTGGCGTGTGACTGTACAGTGAGGCTGTGGTGTGTGTGGATGTACAGTGAGGCTGTAGTGTGTGACTGTACAGTGAGGCTGTGGTGTGTGGATGTACAGTGAGGCTGTGGTGTGTGACTGTACAGTGAGGCTGTGGCGTGTGACTGTACAGTGAGGCTGTAGTGTGTGACTGTACAGTGAGGCTGTGGTGTGTGACTGTACAGTGAGGCTGTAGCGTGTGGATGTACAGTGAGGCTGTAGTGTGTGACTGTACAGTGAGGATGTAGTGTGTGACTGTACAGTGAGGCTGTAGTGTGTGACTGTACAGTGAGGCTGTGGCGTGTGACTGTACAGTGAGGCTGTGGTGTGTGACTGTACAGTGAGGCTGTGGCGTGTGACTGTACAGTGAGGCTGTAGTGTGTGACTGTACAGTGAGGCTGTGGCGTGTGACTGTACAGTGAGGCTGTAGTGTGTGACTGTACAGTGAGGCTGTGGTGTGTGGATGTACAGTGAGGCTGTGGTGTGTGACTACAGTGAGGCTGTGGCATGTGACTGTACAGTGAGGCTGTAGTGTGTGACTGTACAATGAGGCTGTGGCGTGTGACTGTACAGTGAGGCTGTAGCGTGTGGATGTACAGTGAGGCTGTAGTGTGTGACTGTACAGTGAGGATGTAGTGTGTGACTGTACAGTGAGGCTGTGGTGTGTGACTGTACAGTGAGGCTGTGGCGTGTGACTGTACAGTGAGGCTGTAGTGTGTGACTGTACAGTGAGGCTGTGGTGTGTGACTACAGTGAGGCTGTGGTGTGTGGATGTACAGTGAGGCTGTGGTGTGTGACTACAGTGAGGCTGTGGCGTGTGACTGTACAGTGAGGCTGTAGTGTGTGACTGTACAGTGAGGCTGTGGCGTGTGACTGTACAGTGAGGCTGTAGCGTGTGGATGTACAGTGAGGCTGTAGTGTGTGACTGTACAGTGAGGATGTAGTGTGTGACTGTACAGTGAGGCTGTAGTGTGTGACTGTACAGTGAGGCTGTAGTGTGTGACTGTACAGTGAGGCTGTGGTGTGTGACTGTACAGTGAGGCTGTGGTGTGTGACTGTACAGTGAGGCTGTGGTGTGTAACTGTTTAGTGAGGCTGTAGTGTGTGACTGTAGTGTGTGACTGTACAGTGAGGCTGTAGTGTGTGACTATACAGTGAGGCTGTAGTGTGTGACTGTACAGTGAGGCTGTGGCGTGTGACTGTAGGGTGAGGATGTAGTGTGTGGATGTACAGTGAGGCTGTAGTGTGTGGATGTACAGTGAGGCTGTAGTGTGTGACTGTACAGTGAGGCTGTGGTGTGTGGATGTACAGTGAGGCTGTGGTGTGTGACTGTACAGTGAGGATGTAGCGTGTGGATGTACAGTGAGGCTGTGGTGTGTGACTGTACAGTGAGGATGTAGCGTGTGGATGTACAGTGAGGCTGTGGTGTGTGGATGTACAGTGAGGCTGTGGTGTGTGACTGTACAGTGAGGCTGTAGTGTGTGACTGTAGAGTGAGGCTGTGGCGTGTGACTGTACAGTGAGGCTGTGGCGTGTGACTGTACAGTGAGGCTGTGGCGTGTGGATGTACAGTGAGGCTGTAGTGTGTGACTGTACAGTGAGGCTGTGGTGTGTGGATGTACAGTGAGGCTGTGGTGTGTGACTACAGTGAGGCTGTGGCGTGTGACTGTACAGTGAGGCTGTAGTGTGTGACTGTACAGTGAGGCTGTGGTGTGTGACTGTACAGTGAGGCTGTAGCGTGTGGATGTACAGTGAGGCTGTAGTGTGTGACTGTACAGTGAGGATGTAGTGTGTGACTGTACAGTGAGGCTGTAGTGTGTGACTGTACAGTGAGGCTGTGGCGTGTGACTGTACAGTGAGGCTGTGGCGTGTGACTGTACAGTGAGGCTGTGGCGTGTGACTGTAGAGTGAGGCTGTAGTGTGTGACTGTACAGTGAGGCTGTGGTGTGTGTGGATGTACAGTGAGGCTGTAGTGTGTGACTGTACAGTGAGGCTGTGGTGTGTGGATGTACAGTGAGGCTGTGGTGTGTGACTACAGTGAGGCTGTGGCATGTGACTGTACAGTGAGGCTGTAGTGTGTGACTGTACAATGAGGCTGTGGCGTGTGACTGTACAGTGAGGCTGTAGCGTGTGGATGTACAGTGAGGCTGTAGTGTGTGACTGTACAGTGAGGATGTAGTGTGTGACTGTACAGTGAGGCTGTGGTGTGTGACTGTACAGTGAGGCTGTGGCGTGTGACTGTACAGTGAGGCTGTGGTGTGTGACTACAGTGAGGCTGTGGTGTGTGGATGTACAGTGAGGCTGTGGTGTGTGACTACAGTGAGGCTGTGGCGTGTGACTGTACAGTGAGGCTGTAGTGTGTGACTGTACAGTGAGGCTGTGGCGTGTGACTGTACAGTGAGGCTGTAGCGTGTGGATGTACAGTGAGGCTGTAGTGTGTGACTGTACAGTGAGGATGTAGTGTGTGACTGTACAGTGAGGCTGTAGTGTGTGACTGTACAGTGAGGCTGTAGTGTGTGACTGTACAGTGAGGCTGTGGTGTGTGACTGTACAGTGAGGCTGTGGTGTGTGACTGTACAGTGAGGCTGTGGTGTGTATCTGTTTAGTGAGGCTGTTAGTGAGTGACTGTCGGGTGTGACTGTACAGTGAGGCTGTAGTGTGTGACTGTACAGTGAGGCTGTAGTGTGTGGATGTACAGTGAGGCTGTGGCGTGTAGCTGTTTAGTGAGGCTGTAGTGTGTGGATGTACAGTGAGGCTGTAGTGTGTGGATGTACAGTGAGGCTGTAGTGTGTGACTGTACAGTGAGGCTGTGGTGTGTGGATGTACAGTGAGGCTGTGGTGTGTGACTGTACAGTGAGGATGTAGCGTGTGGATGTACAGTGAGGCTGTGGTGTGTGACTGTACAGTGAGGATGTAGCGTGTGGATGTACAGTGAGGCTGTAGTGTGTGACTGTAGGGTGAGGCTGTGGCGTGTGACTGTAGGGTGAGGATGTAGTGTGTGGATGTACAGTGAGGCTGTAGTGTGTGACTGTACAGTGAGGCTGTAGTGTGTGACTGTAGGGTGAGGATGTAGTGTGTGGATGTACAGTGAGGCTGTAGTGTGTGACTGTAGGGTGAGGCTGTGGTG
Source organism: Prochilodus magdalenae (assembly GCA_024036415.1). NCBI lineage: Eukaryota > Metazoa > Chordata > Actinopteri > Characiformes > Prochilodontidae > Prochilodus > Prochilodus magdalenae. The sequence continues at coordinate 54,537 of JAMWET010001411.1, read as the reverse complement.
TGTGACTGTAGGGTGAGGATGTAGTGTGTGGATGTACAGTTCGACCCTGAGTATTATACCCTGAGGGGGTTGGAGAGCAGCAGTATCTGGGAGATGGCAGCAGGGGGCAGCAGAGGGCTGTATGGAGGCAGAGTGTTTCCTGTGGCTGGCTGCAGCTTCACCTGCATTGTCTGGGAAGCAGAAGGATTGAGTGCAGGGAGATGAACAGAAAGAGAGACATGAGGGCTGAAAATGGCTGAAAAAGATGGAGTGATGGATGTAGAATGATGGAGAGAGTTTGAAAAAATATGGTTTACACTGGAGTCAGATCAAAACCACAAGCTCTCTGAGCTCTTATATACAAAAACAAAGATTAACGTATGAACTTCGTATGTGTAATAACTGTGTAATAAACATCACGACAATAACAGACATGACATGCTAATGAGATTATATCTTAGTGAATAATCTGGCGTATCAGAGAATATTGCTAATTTGATGCTAGTCTGACTGTAGCATTACCTTGGGAACAGCTGCGAGGAATAGGAGATCAGAAACAGGAAGTGCAGAGGTGTTGACAGCAGAGATGACGATGACTGCGACTTCAGGCCGAGACGGTGGTGCTTCTCTGGTAAAGTGAAGAGACAGGCGGACTCCATGGCGGTCAAACACTGTTATTGGCTTTATGCTGCCTGAAACAGACACACGTTACCCGTAAGCTGGGAAACCTCTACACCTGCTAACCTAGCTAACCAGTAATGGAAGCTCATATCCCACCAATTAGCATGGTGCTAACTTCATGACAAAATCATCACTCCCTCAAACCTTGTGTAGCGTTCAGTATCGCTAACATATCTGATCATCTACAAACACGGCCAACAGTAGAGTAGCACAACTGTAGCTATAACACAGGTCATGGTAAATCAGATATGCTAACAGAAACAGTGCATTAGCAATAAAACAGTTCATTAGCATAGCATAACACAGCAGCAGCAGTGACCACAGTTCATCAGCACAGCAAATAGAGGCTACAGGGCATTCGTGTGGCTAAGTCATACAGTTTGAGGGACAGGGAGAGAATTCTAGGCATGCAGTTAGCATGACGCTAATTGGTGGTCTATTACCTGTTAGCTACGTTAGCCTCTTAGCTCCAGAGCAAAAACTACAGAAGTGAAGATCAACTACATTCACTGAACTATCGCTTTAACCTCTCGGCCACTCACTGGGTTTAATGGAACCGAGAGACATGCTGATGTCCTGCAGTGAAGAGGGAGCATGGGGCGTGGGAAATCCTGGTCTGATGATTGGCTGATTGAACTCTGATCTGGACTGGTGCTCATCCCTGAAGACAGAAATAGACCATGATGTGACGTGGTAACCATTCCCAAGGCCAAAGTAAGTTATCAGTTATCGTTCTAGATCTTTCCTTGTGGTGAGAAAGAGAAGTGTCTGCAGTTTTTAGAGCAATAAAGAAACACAGTGGGCTCTAATAGTAGTTACCGCTAGCAGGCCTAGCTAACGTTAGCACCCACTGGCAAATGCCAAACACCAGAAGTGGTAAACAGTCAGTGGGGGGCCGACCTGATCAAACCTGCAGATCGATACACTGTATGCTTGTTATCCAGGCCTTGATACGGTCGCTATGAGCCCACATCTTCGTCTTCTGGTCGTCAGCTGTTGCTCTAGGCTGAACAGCCAGAGCGATCTCTAGCTACTTTAGTGAGCCAGCTGACCTACTTAGCTCCGTCTTAGCTAACTGTCACCATCACTCTCTGTGAGGGTTAGGGTTAGCTAGGTTAGCTACATTAGCTAGATTAGTTAGTTACCATTAGAGCCCAGGAGCACCACGCTGTGTTATTCTTCACTGGTGTAAGAACTGTACCTCACCTGAGCACCTGCAGGCTCTCCTATCTCTCACCACAAGGAAAGATCTGGAACAAGTTTTTCTGACTCAGTGAGAACCTCAATCAGTGAGAGGCTAGGATCTGGATAGGTCCATAGGTGTAGGCTTTCACTCACATGGACTGTAACAGAGGTGTACTGTGGTAGTCTCCGTTCCCACAGGTCGTCTCCATACTGCCCGTACCTCTCACCGTGCCCTCCAGCTGGAAAACAACAAGTTACTGTCATCACTCACTCGCAGAACCAGGCGTCACCTGTGATGTACAAGTCATTACAATCTGAATACCTGTATTAGCTCATCCAGGTAAGATTTGGGCACCTCTGGTCTCGCACTGCTGGAATCTGCTCCAAACCACACACAGCATCGTTCAAGCAGAGAACAGACGATGGTGACTACAGCCAGACACTCAGCCTACAGCCTAACACAGTGAATCACGTGAACACAGGAGACAGGGTCAGGTATCGTACCCCGCGGGGAAACACGGTCCTCGTCCAGCAGGATCAGAGAGCTGCTATCCTCAGCCTGGCCGCCGCGGGCGGTGTCCCCCACCACAGAGAAATTCATCAGGTGGTAAGTCCTGATAGGACTGACAGGGTCTGTAGGAACAACAGAACAGGAGGTATTCAGCAGTGTAGCTCCACCCATTCAGCCTGCAGTAGATTAGCTCCACCCATTCAGCCTACAGCAGATTAGCTCCACCCATTCGGCCTACAGCAGATTAGCTCCACCCATTCAGCCTACAGCAGATTAGCTCCACCCATTCAGCCTACAGCAGATTAGCTCCACCCATTCAGCCTACAGTAGTTAAGCTCCACCCATTCAGCCTACAGCAGATTAGCTCCACCCATTCAGCCTGCAGTATTTAGCTCCACCCATTCAGCCTACAGTAGTGTAGCTCCACCCATTCAGCCTGCAGTAGATTAGCTCCACCCATTCAGCCTACAGTAGATTAGCTCCACCCATTCAGCCTGCAGTATTTAGCTCCACCCATTCAGCCTGCAGTAGTTTAGCTCCACCCATTCAGCCTGCAGTAGTTTAGCTCCACCCATTCAGCCTGCAGTAGATTAGCTCCACCCATTCAGCCTGCAGTAGATTAGCTCCACCCATTCAGCCTACAGTATTTAGCTCCACCCATTCAGCCTACAGTAGATTAGCTCCACCCATTCAGCCTACAGCAGTGTAGCTCCACCCATTCAGCCTGCAGTAGATTAGCTCCACCCATTCAGCCTACAGCAGATTAGCTCCACCCATTCGGCCTACAGCAGATTAGCTCCACCCATTCAGCCTACAGTAGATTAGCTCCACCCATTCAGCCTACAGCAAATTAGCTCCACCCATTCAGCACACCAGTAGACCAAACCCTCTCACCCATTCAGCCTACAGTAGATTACTCCACCCCTCTCAGCCTGCAGTATTTAGCTCCACCCATTCCCTCCTGCAGTAGTTTAGCTCCACCCATCTCAGGCACTCAGTAGTTTAGCTCCACCCATTCAGCCTCCAGTAGATTAGCTCCACCCATTCTCCTCACAGTAGATTAGCTCCACACCATTCAGCTCTACCTCACTTAGCTCCACCCATTCAGCCTACAGTAGATTAGCTCCACCCATTCAGCCTACAGTATTTAGCTCCACCCATTCAGCCTACAGTAGATTAGCTCCACCCATTCAGCCTGCAGTAGTTTAGCTCCACCCATTCAGCCTGCAGTAGTTTAGCTCCACCCATTCAGCCTGCAGTAGTTTAGGCTGTAGGCTGAATATTGTCTCTAAAAGCTCCCTCACAGGAAGTTCCTACAGGAGGAGGTTCTGAATACGCTGCCTGATGTCTGAGACGCTGTTTATGATAGTGTGGAGAAGATCTCAGCCTTAAACTCCATTCATGGTGGAGGGATACATGCTGCAGGGCGCTGTGAGGTCAAATAGTCCCCCACAGAAACACCTCACACCAAACCCTCTCTCCCTCACTCTGTACACACCTCACACCAAACCCTCTCTCCCTCACTCTGTACACACCTCACACCAAACCCTCTCTCCCTCACTCTGTACACACCTCACACCAAACCCTCTCTCCCTCACTCTGTACACACCTCACACCAAACCCTCTCTCCCTCACTCTGTACACACCTCACACCAAACCCTCTCTCCTCACTCTGTACACACCTCACACCAAACCCTCTCTCCCTCACTCTGTACACACCTCACACCAAACCCTCTCTCCCTCACTCTGTACACACCTCACACCAAACCCTCTCTCCCTCACTCTGTACACCACACACAACACCCCCTCTCTCCCTCACTCTGTACACACCTCACACCAAACCCCCTCTCACTCACTCTGTACACACCTCACACCAAACCCTCTCTCCCTCACTCTGTACACACCTCACACCAAACCCTCTCTCCCTCACTCTGTACACACCTCACACCAAACCCCCCCTCACTCACTCTGTACACACCGCACACCAAACCCTCTCTCCCTCACTCTGTACACACCTCACACCAAACCCCCCTCACTCACTCTGTACACACCTCACACCAAACCCTCTCTCCCTCACTCTGTACACACCTCACAACCAAACCCGCTCTCACTCACTCTGTACACACCTCAAAACAAAAACCTCTCTCCCTCACTCTGTACACACCTCACACCAAACCCTCTCTCCCTCACTCTGTACACACACCTCACACCAAACCCTCTCTCCCTCACTCTGTACACACCTCACACCAAACCCTCTCTCCCTCACTCTGTACACACCTCACACCAAACCCTCTCTCACTCACTCTGTACACACCTCACACCAAACCCCCTCTCCCTCACTCTGTACACACCTCACACCAAACCCTCTCTCCCTCACTCTGTACACACCTCACACCAAACCCTCTCTCCCTCACTCTGTACACACCTCACACCAAACCCTCTCTCCCTCACTCTGTACACACCTCACACCAAACCCTCTCTCCCTCACTCTGTACACACCTCACACCAAACCCTCTCTCCCTCACTCTGTACACACCTCACACCAAACCCTCTCTCCCTCACTCTGTACACACCTCACACCAAACCCTCTCTCCCTCACTCTGTACACACCTCACACCAAACCGTCTCTCACTCACACCTGTGTGTACAGAAATGAGTGGAGTTCTCCGGCTAGGCATTTTCTGGTTATGTGTGTATGAACAGTAGGTTAACGAACGCTGTTTATTTATGTTGTTGTGGATAGGCTCCGCCCCTGTCTCTTCCTCATCTTTCTGAGTTTTCTCTCTGTACAGGTTCATCACATGACTCAGCTCATCGTTCCACTTCAGAATTCCTGCTGCAGAACATCAGTAGAGAGAAGATTAGAACCGGGAAGCAAACCGCAAGAACACATACAGCTTAAATGTTCATGTGTCTGAACCTAAAGCGTCGTCATCGTCCATGGTGTCACTGGCCAGTCTGAACAGGTTCGGCCTCAGACGATCACAGTGCTCGTACAGATCCTGCCAACATCAATCACATTTTATGGCCACATTCAATTAGTAATCACACTCACACGATAATCACACTCACACTATAATCGCACTCACACGATAATCGCACTCACACGATAATCACACTCACACGATAATCACACTCACACTATAATCACACTCACACGATAATCACACTCACACGATAATCACACTCACACGATAATCACACTCACACGATAATCACACTCACACTATAATCACACTCACACTATAATCACACTCACACGATAATCACACTCACACTATAATCACACTCACACGATAATCACACTCATTCAATTATCACACTCACACGATAATCACACTCACACGATAATCACACTCATTCAATTATCACACTCACACGATAATCACACTCACACGATAATCACACTCACACTATAATCACACTCACGATAATCACACTCACACTATAATCACACTCACACGATAATCACACTCACACGATAATCACACTCATTCAATTATCACACTCACACTATAATCACACTCACACGAGAATCACACTCATTCAGTTATCACACTCACACTAAAATCACACTCAGTCAATATCACACTCACTCGATAATCGCACTTCACACGATAATCCACTCACACTATAATCACACTCACACGATACCTCACACTCATTCCCTTCTCACACTCACACTATAATCACACTTACACTATAATCACACTCATTCAGTTATCACACTCACACGATAATCACACCTCACACACCAAACCACACTCATTCAGTTATACACACTCACACAATAATCACACTCACGATACACACACTCACACTATAATCACACTCACACCTATAATCACACTCACGATAATCACACTCATTCAATTAGGCATTTTCACACGATAATCCCACTAGGTTAACGAATAATCACATTCACACGATTGTCACAGGCTCATTCAATTATCACACTCACACTTTAATCACACTTCTCACTATAATCATCACTCACGATAATCACACTCAGAATTTCCTGCTAGAACAACTCACACGATAATCACACTCACACGATAATCACACTCATTCAATTATCACACTCACACGATAATCACACTCATTCAATTATCACACTCACACTGTAATCACACTCGCACGATAATCACACTCACACGATAATCACACTCATTCAGCTATCACACTCACACGATAATCACACTCATTCATTTATCACACTCACACGATAATCACACTCATTCAACTCATTCAATTATCACACTCACACGATAATCACACTCACACGAGAATCACACTCATTCAGTTATCACACTCACACGATAATCACACTCATTCAATTATCACACTCACACGATAATCGCACTCACACGATAATCACACTCACACTATAATCACACTCACACGATAATCACACTCATTCAATTATCACACTCACACTATAATCACACTCACACGAGAATCACACTCATTCAGTTATCACACTCACACGATAATCACACTCATTCAATTATCACACTCACACGATAATCGCACTCACACGATAATCACACTCACACTATAATCACACTCACACGATAATCACACTCATTCAATTATCACACTCACACTATAATCACACTTACACTATAATCACACTCATTCAGTTATCACACTCACATGATAATCACACTCACACGAGAATCACACTCATTCAGTTATCACACTCACACAATAATCACACTCACGATAATCACACTCACACTATAATCACACTCACACTATAATCACACTCACGATAATCACACTCATTCAATTATCACATTCACACGATAATCCCACTCACACTATAATCACACTCACACGATAATCACACTCATTCAATTATCACACTCACACTATAATCACACTCACACTATAATCACACTCACGATAATCACACTCACTCATTCAGTTATCACACTCACACGATAATCACACTCACACGATAATCACACTCATTCAATTATCACACTCACACGATAATCACACTCATTCAATTATCACACTCACACTGTAATCACACTCGCACGATAATCACACTCACACTATAATCACACTCACGATAATCACACTCACACGATAATCACACTCACACGATAATCCCACTCACACTATAATCACACTCACGATAATCACACTCACTCATTCAGTTATCACACTCACACGATAATCACACTCACACTATAATCACACTCATTCAGTTATCACATTCACACGATAATCACACTCACACGATAATCACACTCATTCAATTATCACACTCACACGATAATCACTCATTCAACTCATTCAATTATCACACTCACACGATAATCACGCTCATTCAGCTATCACACTCACACGATAATCACACTCATTCAATTATCACACTCACACGATAATCACACTCATTCAATTATCACACTCATTCAATTATCACACTATAATCACACTCACACTATAATCACACTCACACGATAATCACACTCATTCAATTATCACACTCACACGATAATCACACTCACACTATAATCACACTCACACGATAATCACACTCATTCAATTATCACACTCACACGATAATCACACTCACACGATAATCACACTCACACTATAATCACACTCACACTATAATCACACTCATTCAATTATCACACTCACACTATAATCACACTCATTCAGTTATCACACGATAATTACTCATTTAATAATAACACTCCCATGATAATCACACTCTCACAATAATCACACTCTCACGATAATCACACTCCCACAATAATCACACTCAATTAATGATTACACTCACACAGTAAACACAATTGTGCAATAATCTCATTCATTCAGCAATCACATTAAACCAGTAATCACACACACTTAATAATTACTCACTCAATAATCACGCAGAACTGTCCAAATATGGCACAGCAGTGATCACTAGCCTAGCATGCTTACAGTCTGTCACAGCAGCACTGATTATACAGAGTCCAGGAAGACACTGAGGAAGATGATCTGGTGCTGCTGCAAGCTGTTAGCTAAGCTAGCGCTAATCTTCCTCCACAGAACCCCACCTTCCTCCATCTAGAACCCCACCTTCATCTCTGCAGTGTGGTGGGTGTGCTGGTTCAGTAACAGTCGTAGATCTGATGTGCATTTCTCCACCTCCTGTAAAGTGCTGATCCGCCTGCTCTCTCGCTCCATCTTCTCCTGCTCCTGTTACGGACACAAACAGACACAGAACATTCCGTATAACACACGTCACATCCGACTCTGTTCACATCCGACTCGCTCTGTTCACATCCGACTCTGTTCACATCCGACTCGCTCTGTTCACATCCGACTCTGTTCACATCCGACTCTGTTCACATCCGACTCGCTCTGTTCACATCCGACTCGCTCTGTTCACATCCGACTCTGTTCACATCCGACTCGCTCTGTTCACATCCGACTCTGTTCACATCCGACTCTCTTCACATCCGACTCTGTTCACATCCGACTCCGTTCACATCCGACTCTGTTCACATCCGACTCGCTCTGTTCACATCCGACTCTGTTCACATCCGACTCGCTCTGTTCACATCCGACTCTGTTCACATCCGACTCGCTCTGTTCACATCCGACTCTGTTCACATCTGACTCGCTCTGTTCACATCCGACTCTGTTCACATCCGACTCTGTTCACATCCGACTCTGTTCACATCCGACTCGCTCTGTTCACATCCGACTCTGTTCACATCCGACTCTGTTCACATCCGACTCTGTTCACATCCGACTCTCTTCACATCCGACTCGCCCTGTTCACATCCGACTCGCTCTGTTCACATCCGACTCTGTTCACATCCGACTCTGTTCACATCCGACTCACCCTGTTCACATCTGACTCGCTCTGTTCACTTCCGACTCTGTTCACATCCGACTTGCTCTGTTCACATCCGACTCTGTTCACATCCGACTCTGTTCACATCCGACTCGCCCTGTTCACATCTGACTCGCTCTGTTCACTTCTGACTCTGTTCACATCCGACTCGCCCTGTTCACATCCGACTCACTCTGTTCACATCCGACTGTTCACATCCGACTCGCTCTGTTCAAATCTGACTCGCTCTGTTCACATCCGACTCGCTCTGTTCACATCCGACTCGCTCTGTTCAAATCTGACTCTGTTCACATCCAACTTGCTCTGTTTACATCCGACTCGCTCTGTTCACATCCGACTCTGTTCACATCCAACTTGCTCTGTTTACATCCGACTCGCTCTGTTCACATCCGACTCTGTTCACATCCGACTAGCTCTGTTCAAATCTGACTCGCTCTGTTCACATCCGACTCTGTTCACATCCGAATCGTTCTGTTCACATCCGACTCGCTCTGTTCAAATCTGACTCGCTCTGTTCACATCCGACTCTGTTCACATCCGACTCTGTTCACATCCGACTCACTCTGTTCACATCCGACTCGCTCTGTTCACATCCGACTCGCTCTGTTCACATCCGACTCTGTTCACATCCGACTCTGTTCACATCCGACTCTGTTCACATCCGACTCTGTTCACATCCGACTCTGTTCACATCCGACTCGCTCTGTTCACATCCGACTCTGTTCACATCCGACTCTGTTCACATCCGACTCACTCTGTTCACATCCGACTCGCTCTGTTCACATCCGACTCGCTCTGTTCACATCCGACTCTGTTCACATCCGACTCGCTCTGTTCACATCCGACTCGCTCTGTTCACATCCGACTCGCTCTGTTCACATCCGACTCTGTTCACATCCGACTCGCTCTGTTCACATCCGACTCGCTCTGTTCACATCCGACTCTGTTCACATCCGACTCACTCTGGTCACATCCGACTCGCTCTGTTCACATCCGACTCGCTCTGTTCAAATACGACTCTGTTCACATCCGACTCTGTTCACATCCGACTCTGTTCACATCCGACTCTGTTCACATCTGACTCCGTTCACATCCGACTCTGTTCACATCCGACTCATTCTGTTCACATCCGACTCACTCTGTTCACATCCGACTCTGTTTACATCTGACTCGCTCTGTTCAAATCCGCCTCGCTCTGTTCAAATCCGCCTCGCTCTGTTCAAATCTGACTCGCTCTGTTCAAATCCGACTCTGTTCACATCCGACTCTGTTCACATCCTACTTGCTCTGTTTTCATCCGACTCGCTCTGTTCTCATTCGTTCACTCTCTTCTCATCACTTGCATCATTACAACCTAACAACCTCCTAAAATACCATAGTAACTACCTATCAACCACTTAACAGCAACCTAGAATGACTGAATGAATTAGCGTCTGGTTAGCAAGCAGTATGACAGACAGACAGACAGACAGACAGTCAGTATGTACAGACAGACAGGCAGTCAGTGCAGTCAGTACAGACAGATAGGCGGTCAGTACGACAGACAGATAGTCAGGCAGTTCAGACAGACAGTCAGTACAGAAAGACACATGGTCAGACAGACAGAAAGGCAGTTGGTACAGTCAAACAGGCAGACAGTCAGACCTCTCTGACAGTGCTCTTGATGAGTCTGTTAGCTGTCTCCAGGTCTTCAGGCCGTCCACTGTTCAGAAGTCTGGACAGCAGCTGGAGCACAGAGAGAAGATCAGCCAGAGCTCTTTAATGTTCACAGTGCTGCTTAGATCTGTGGGTTCTTCAGTACCTTCGCTTTATCTTCATCATCAAACACAGACACTTCCTGTCTGGGAGACGGAGGTGGCATCAGCACACTATCGGGCAGCTTCGGGTCGCTCTTCACCACACCTGTAACCGTAAACAACAAAACAGCAGTCTTCACCACACCTGTAACCGTAAACAACTGCTTCACCACACCTGTAACCGTAAACAACAGTCTTCACCACACCTGTAACCGTAAACAACAAAACAGTCTTCACCGCACCTGTAACCGTAAACAACAAAACAGTCTTCACCACACCTGTAACCGTAAACAACAAAACAGTCTTCACCACACCTGTAACCGTAAACAACAAAACAGTCTTCACCAAACCTGTAACCGTAAACAACAAAACAGTCTTAACCAAACCTGTAACCGTAAACAACAAAAGAACAGTCTTCACCACACCTGTAACCGTAAACAACAAAACAGTCTTAACCAAACCTGTAACCGTAAACAACAAAAGAACAGTCTTCACCACACCTGTAACCGTAAACAAGTCTTCACCACACCTGTAACCGTAAACAAGTCTTCACCACACCTGTAACCGTAAACAAGTCTTCACCACACTTGTAACCGTAAACAACAAAACAACAGTCTTCACCACACCTGTAACCGTAAACAAGTCTTCACCACACCTGTAACCGTAAACAACAAAACAACAGTCTTCACCACACCTGTAACCGTAAACAACAAAACAGTCTTCACCGCACCTGTAACCGTAAACAACAAAACAGTCTTCACCACACCTGTAACCGTAAACAACAAAACAGTCTTCACCACACCTGTAACCGTAAACAACAGTCTTAACCAAACCTGTAACCGTAAACAAGTCTTCACCACACCTGTAACCGTAAACAAGTCTTCACCACACCTGTAACCGTAAACAAGTCTTCACCACACTTGTAACCGTAAAAAAACAAAACAACAGTCTTCACCACACCTGTAACCGTAAACAAGTCTTCACCACACCTGTAACCGTAAACAACAAAACAACAGTCTTCACCACACCTGTAACCGTAAACAAGTCTTCACCACACCTGTAACCGTAAACAACAAAACAACAGTCTTCACCACACCTGTAACCGTAAAGAAGTCTTCACCACACCTGTAACCGTAAACAACAAAACAGTCTTCACCACACCTGTAACCGTAAACAACAAAACAACAGTCTTCACCACACCTGTAACCGTAAACAACAAAACAACAGTCTTCACCACACCTGTAACAGTAAATAACAAAACAACAGTCTTCACCACACCTGTAACCGTAAATAACAAAACAACAGTCTTCACCACACCTGTAACCATAAACAACAAAACAACAGTCTTCACCACACCTGTAACCGTAAACAACAGTCTTCACCACACCTGTAACCGTAAACAACAAAACAGTCTTCACCACACCTGTAACCGTAAACAACAAAACAGTCTTCACCACACCTGTAACCGTAAACAACAAAACAACAGTCTTCACCACACCTGTAACCGTAAACAACAAAACAGTTTTCACCACACCTGTAACCGTAAACAACAGTCTTCACTCCTGTAATCACCGTAATACAAGTCGGTTCACCACACCTTTAAACGTAAACAACAGTCTTCACCACACCTGTAACCGTAAACAACTGCTTCACCACACCTGTAACCGTAAAAAAAAACAAAAACAACAGTCTTCACCACTCTCCCGTAACCGTAAACTAGTCTTCACCACACACCTGTAACCGTAAAGAACAAAAAACAACAGTCAGTCTTCACCACACCTGTAAACCGTAAAACAAGTCTGCACCACACCTGTAACCGTAAACAACAAAACAACAGTCTTCACCACACCTGTAACCAGTAAAGAAGTCACGTTCACACTACGCGCTGTAACCAGTAAACAACAAAACAGTCTTCACACACCTGTAACCGTAAACAACAAAACGGTTTCAACGGTCTTCACCACACCTGTACCGTTTCACTATCGCGGCTGTGTTCAGACTCTCCTGCACGGTTTCACTATCGCGGCTGTGTTCAGACTCTCCCGTACGGTTTCACTATCGCGGCTGTGTTCAGACTCTGTAACCGTAAATAACAAAACAACAGTTTCAGACTTACACCTACGGTAAACAACAAAACAACTGTGTTCACCACACTCTGTAACCCGTAAAAGTCAACAAAACAACAGTCTTCAGGACTCACCCGTGTAACCGTAAAACATCGCGTGTGTTCACCACACCTGTAACGGTTTCAACTACAGTCTTCAGACACACCTGCACGGTTTCACAAAACAGCTGTGTTCAGACTCTCCCGTACGGTTTCACTATTGCAGCTGTGTTCAGACTCTCCCGTACGGTTTCACTATCGCGGCTGTGTTCAGACTCTCCTGCACGGTTTCACTATCGCGGCTGTGTTCAGACTCTCCTGCACGGTTTCACTATCGCGGCTGTGTTCAGACTCTCCCGTACAGTTTCACTATCGCGGCTGTGTTCAGACTCTCCTGCACGGTTTCACTATTGCGGCTGTTTTCAGACTCTCCTGTACGGTTTCACTATTGCGGCTGTTTTCAGACTCTCCTGTACGGTTTCACTATCGCGGCTGTGTTCAGACTCTCCCGTACGGTTTCACTATCGCGGCTGTGTTCAGACTCTCCTGCACGGTTTCACTATCGCGGCTGTGTTCAGACTCTCCCGTACAGTTTCACTATCGCGGCTGTTTTCAGACTCTCCTGTACGGTTTCACTATCGCTGCTGTGTTTAGACTCTCCCGTACAGTTTCACTATTGCGGCTGTTTTCAGACTCTCCTGTACGGTTTCACTATCGCGGCTGTGTTCAGACTCTCCCGTACAGTTTCACTATCGCGGCTGTGTTCAGACTCTCCTGTACGGTTTCACTATCGCGGCTGTGTTCAGACTCTCCCGTACGGTTTCACTATCGCGGCTGTGTTCAGACTCTCCTGTACGGTTTCACTATCGCGGCTGTGTTCAGACTTCAGCTGTGTTAGGGATGTTAGTATGGAGTTATTTCCTCACCTTGTTTCTTCAGCATGCGATAGGCCTCCTGCACCTTCTGCTCCTCCTTCAGCCACTGTGTCCAGCTGTACAGAACCTCCGTTACCTTCTCCTTCACCTGAGTCGAAGTCCAGCTACCCAGATACTACGGACACAGACACAGGCGTATGTTCTGCTGTTCGTGAGAATGATGGGAAGTGAGCGTGGGCTGCAGTGAGTGTTCGTTACCTTCGGGGAAAGCACTTTAATGAGTTCGTTCAGGAAGCGAAACTTTGTAGCCTCAGCGTGGAAACGCTTCCCACAGTTATTCATACAGGCTTCCAGGAGCTGTGGAGAGAAACACAACACCCACTCATTATCATCACACCGCCCCGCACTCACATCCCCTCAGAAACATAACCTGCACAGGGAGCGGGGTGGCGAGGGACTAACACTGCTGTGGCTCAGCTGGTATATAAGTGTTCTAGGTCACGGGTTCTCAGCTAATGTCCACCTGCTGACAATG